>MCJB01053061.1:0-20944 GCA_002018475.1 Nicotiana obtusifolia
GATGGTTGTTGTACGAAGAAAGATCGAATATGGCAGAAAGGAGTTTGTTTGAAATGAATAGGGGTGTGAAGATCTGATTATCGTTTCAGGTACAATATGACTTGAGTTCGTAAAGTATTGTTGAACTTTCAGTTGATGTCAATAGGGAAGGAGCATACTTATACAGCTGGTGGGCGAGCATGAGCTCAGGAGGATTTGCTGATCACGGGGTAGTTGTACCCAGTGCAGCGTCGTTAGAAGATGTCGGTGAGGAATTCCACAGGTGGGTTATCTCCTGTGAGCAGGTTAGCGGTGGCATGATGTTGATGAAGCTTCTGCGAGGTATATTACTTGCTACCCAGTAAGAGGTCGAGTGCGTGACTATGACTTGTGATCCAGGATGTTCATGAAAAGCTTAACAAAGACTTTGAGAAGTCTGTCGGGTTAATGATGCGAGATCATGGTAATTGAGAATGGAGGAATCGTCGTGGGCTCTACATTATGTGACGGTGGCTTAGAGCTAAGTGGGGGGAGCCCCACCGTTTACAATTGGATTGTGTGGTTGTCTGCCTGTGCGGTTTCTGGTTATCGGTACATTGGCGGATTACTTATGACTAAGAAAAAGGAAGTATTAGGGGTAATTCAGCAAAGAACTGGATGGGCGTGTGCTATATTCGGCGTTATCGATGCATGTTCAGGTTTTTGGGGAGACTCGGAGCTTATGTTTTGTGGACATGATGTACATGGAAAATAGCGCAGTCGGTTGCTGCTTCGAGAGGATGTCATGTGCTAGTAGAGCGTTGGAGTTGGTTATCTTCAGGACTAGGTCAGAGTGACTGACTCTCGATAACGGTCCTAGTGGATTCAAGAATTAAAGTGCAGTGCCTAAAGATTTCGGATCCGATGTGTGGTTAAGGATCGATTCTTCACAGTGGATTGCAAACGAAACTTGGAATATTCTATATTACCATCGGGTATACGATGCAGTATTGGAGGAAAGGAAGAAATAGCTTCGGATTTGCAGAAGGTCTTGCAAAATGGGTGTACCAATCTGAGATATTATTGAGCACATAAGGAGGGTATGAGATGGTTCATGAATATTGAGACGATGTGGTCTCGCGATTCGGGTCACTCGAGGTGAGTTTGAATTGAGTTCTTTATGTTGTGAATGGAGCTATTATATTTCTAAGTCAGGTCAAGAGTAAAATTGAAAGAAGTTGGGTCAGTTAGTAATAGTCGAATCGGTGCGATGGTGGCGATGATCAGTTCCTTCGGCATGTGAAGTTTTTCATGCGGTATGTGGTTGTGCGTGCAGGTCCGATAGCCACCATGACTTGATTGATTTGGGAGATATTAGATTCGAATGGCCTTGTTGTGTGAATGGACTCCGGAAGAGTCATGATGGTTGAGACCACAACTTGAGGTTTGTATTTTCTGTGGTTATGGGAATTCAGTTGCGTGTTGCCATGGTTCTTCTTAAATGAGTTGAGGGAAAGGGGTTCTAGCCAATGAAGTGTTCATTCTACTAATATTTCAGGGGTTGTGAGAAATTCTTTTAATCTCGCGTAGCGGTACGATAGGTGCAGTGAGCAGCATGGGAATTGGAAGGGGAGGATCAATGTTGCGGTTCAGTGTTGACAAGAATGTCATGAGCACGGATAAGTAGGGACGAATTCAGGTGCTCAGAGTAAGCTGGCATTTTCTTTAGTGTCACTTGGGAACGGTGTCCTGTGTAAGAGGCTTTGTGTATTGATTTGCGGACTCTTGGTCGGCTTTAAAGAATTAGTATTGTTGGTGGTATGGAGGTGCAGACTTTGCTATGTGGTGTGGAAGGTCGTGGGGGTGTATCCCACGGGAAAATTGTATAAGTGTGACCTATTAATCACTTGATTGTCAGAGGTTGAAACCAAGTATGGAGACCTTGGTACTGAAACTAATGTGAGAGTTTATGCTTAGAAGGCGCTCTAGTCCGTTGGTTGTGAAACATGGGAGTTTGTTTCGGATTGAGACGACTTGATTATTCACGCATATGTTGTGGTCCCGTGTAGCTTGTGATATTATATGAGTAGGATGACTCTCAGATGCAGGTCATTTATTGCACCTTAGCCGTGCTTGTGCTTTGTAGCGTATGGCGCTATCCGTCTCCCTAGGGTGGTATTTTCGAACTTGGCATGCTTGCGGTCGATATTCGGTATTTCATAGGTATAAGCAGTATGGCTTGCTGGGTATTTCCTTACTTATTGTTATGTGCAGATTGGGTGGCACGCCCAATGGTATCATGTTTGGATCGGGTAGCACGGCGCAACGGTATCATGTATGGATCGGGTTGTATGCCGTAACAGTGTTATGTTGCGTACGGTCCCCTATATCTATTCCTGCGTATTTTGTTTCTCATCCTCTGAGAAGGGTTCGTAACATCTGTTCGACCGTTTTATTCATTACACGGGCTGGATAGTTCTTTCTATAGTTCGTTCCTCTTTATGTGTCATGTTCAAATTGTAGCTTGTCGGTGCATTGATGGCGCCATATGAGAGTTGAGTCGGTGTTTGAGGCAGTTTATTTCATGAGCAGCTTGCACTGGGTGAGACGAGATTATTGGAGCTGAAATCTATGCAATCAGATTTATATAAGGCACATTAAAAGGAAATATCGTTATTCAGTTCAGAATGAGGTAATGATACTTGACAGGATGAGAGACTCTATGAATTACTGATTCGGTAGGTGGCTACAAGTTTCTACACGTCTCCTTCATCGTGACAGTATTGCGAGATTTGGAACAGGATTTATATGCGTCATGAGATGTGTTGCGGGCACCAGATTCCTGAAATTTCAGCTATTGTGGTCGGAGGATGTTATTATGGGCAATCAACTTATATGGTGAGTTTGTGAATTTTCACTCTACTACTGTGTTTGTCCCTGTTGGGAGATTCTGATGGTCTTAGCCGTGTCTATCATTTTTGTTTTGTACACTATTGAGGGCTATGAGTCCAAAAGTGACTTTCTGTTACTCACTACAGTGGGTTTTGATGTAATTTCGGGATAATTGATTAAAGCCTTATGAATTATCTGCCGTACTGGAATGGGAGTTCATTATGTGTCGTGATTTTGATTAAAGGAAATTACTTTTAAAGGAGAAATGGATAGATTTCGGTTGGCACGATGTGCATATTACTTGTGATTCAGAGTTGAGGACGAGATCCTCGCATTTTATTATGATGTGAAAAGCTTAAACTGGGCTATAAGCCGCAGTGGAAGTTATATAAGGACGAGATCCTTGTGATGAAAATTTATGTGTTTTAAATTCTCCCTCTATTAAAATTAAATTTGTACTATAGTACTGATAAGGAGCCATGCCTGTTAGGCTTATTTGATAATTCTTCTATGTATTATGACCAGAGACGTGGTTATGGGCATACGTATGATGGGCGCGCAAGCACGAGTTGCTACAACCGGTTGAGACTAACATGCCGTGTTGAATTAATTGGGCTGTGAGAAATTTGGCTTTGAAGTTTATAAATGTGGATAAAAGAAATAATCTTCAATTGAGAAGGCGTTGTCGGATCCATGTTAAATTTACGGTGACGTAGATTTTCCCGCAAGTGTGTGTAATAATACACTTAGAAATTTAATGTCCTTGGAATAGTCCTTAGCACGTTCGAGGATGAACGTTTGTTTAAGTGGGGGAGAATGTGACGACCTGGCTAGTCGTCTCGTGAGTTACCGCTCCGTTTTCCCCATTTTCCGTCTCATTATGCTTTGTTATCCATATTTTATGTGATCGAGTTGATTAGTTTGCATTAGGAGTGAGTTTGGCAAGAAATGACTTAGTCTCTTTTAAGAAGGTTTAAGGTGGAAAAGTCAACCGGATGTTGACTTATGAGTTAGAGGGCTCGGATGTAAGTTCCGATGATTCGGTTAGCTTCGGGAGGTGATTAATGACTTAGGAGTGTGATCGGAATTGGTTTTGGAGGTCCGGTGTAGAATTAGGCTTGAATTGGTGCAGTTAGTATTTTGGCGATTTTCGGTTGTTAGGCGAGATTTTGATCCGAGGGTCAAAATGGAATTCCGAGAGTTGCTATAGCTTCGTATGGTGATTTCAGACTTAGGCGTATGTCCGGATTTGAAATTGGAAGTCCATAGGACAATTCAACGCATTTTGGCGAATGTTGGAAAATAGAAGATTTTTGGAAAGCTTGACCGAGGAATTGACTTTTTGATATCGGGGTCGGAATCCAGTTTTGAAAATCTTCATAGGTCCGTTATGTCATTTATGACTTGTGTGCAAAATTTGAGGTCAATCGGACTCGATTTGATAGGTTTCGGCATCGAATGTAGAAGTTGAAATTTGTTAGTTTCATTAGGCTTGAATTGGTGGTATGATTAGTGTATTTAGCGTTGTTTGATGCGATTTGAGGCCTCGACTAAGTGCATATGATGTTTTAAGATTTGTTGATATATTTGGTTGAAGTCCCGAGGGCCTCGAATGGATTTTGGATAGTTGATGGAGTTTAACTTGGGCATTTAAAGAATGTGTCAATGTCATTTCTTCAAGAATAAGTGGTATCATATTATGCAAATGGACTCCAAATTCATTTTTAATTGAAGCATTAGATCCGTATCGATATTTTGGAGTCATAGCAAAAAGAATCGTCCAATTCGGACATCGTATGAGAAAGTTATGCCTATTTTTGTGTCAGGGAATCTGTGGCTGCTGGAACCAGCGCCACAGGCAGCATCCGGCGCCACCTGTGGCGCCCGAGGCAGAAAACTTTATAGGGGGTTTTGGCCATTTTGACAAAATAGAGTTGGGGGAGCTCGGTTTGGGCGATTTTAGAAGGTTTTCCACAAATTTGAAGGAGGTAAGTGTTCTTTATCATAAATCCTTCATAGATCATGATTCCATACTCATTTAACATCATAAATCCATGAATCTATGGAAGAAAAATCAGATTTTTTTTTTCCAAATCTTCCAAGAACGAAAATTTAAGATTTGAAAGCCAATCCGATGTCGGAATTTGATAATTTTTGTATGGGTGAACTCGTGGGGAGATGAGGAACCCGTTGATGTGAAAATTTTTGAACTTCGAGAAGTGGGCCCGGGGCTTGGGTTTTGCTAATTTTGGGATTTCTTAGTATTTTCGGTTGTTTTCGCTTGGGCTTTGTTCCCTCAACATATTGTGACGTAATTGTTCTGAATTTGGATAGATTCGACGCACGTGGAGGCCAATTTGAAGGGCAAAGGCGTCGTAGGCTAGAAATTTAGCATAGTGATTGTAAATGATGTTCCGAGGGTTTGACACCCCGGATTGCACATCGTAGTGCCATATTGAAGTGAGGCACCCGCTCAATGATGAGTGTGGGGTCGTTTACTACTGGGATTGTGACTTGGTCCGTCCTGATTGATGATTTTTACTATAAATTTTATTGAAGCTTAGTTGATATCGTCATGAATTGGGCTGATTGCCATATTTGGGCTTCGTGCCGGTTATGTGAACCCTTCAGGGGTATTTATCACCGTTTCCTCACTGTGTTGATGTATTACTTGAACTCAGTCGTATTGATTTACACTGTTTTACCACTCAGCCCCTTTTACTTAGTTTTTGAGGTTTACATAGTATTTTTAAATGACATATATTGGGCTGAGGACTACTGTTTTACTATGCCCGAGGGGCAGGAGATGATTTTTCTGACTGAGTGCGGCCGAGGGCCAAATGGGAGGTTTTATTGAGTGATATGAGGCCGAGGCCTGAGATTTAAATGACATTTTAAATGATGTAAATGGGATCGAGTGACACGCCGCCACGGGATTTGATGTGAGTGGATCTGGTGGCACGCCGCCACGAAATATTGTGCTTGGGCCATAAGGGCCCCTCTCGGAGTCTGTACACCCCCAGTGAGCGCGGGTACCCATGGGAACAGGTGGTACGCCGCCATGAGACATGACGTGGCTAGTCATGCTGTTTTCCTTTGCTTCATGTTATTTTTACTTAAGATGTTTGCATGTTTACTGTTTCGTTGTGGATTGTTTTATGCCTTGTGTGTTTTCTTACTTTCAGTTATTATTTATAATTATTACTCACTGAGTTGGAAGTACTCACATTACTCCCTGCACCATGTGTGCAGATTCAGGCTTATTGATTCCACTCCGAGGCATTGACTACGATTGTTAGAGCGGTGACTCAGAGACTACGAGGTAGCTGTTGGCATCCGCAGCCCCATATCTCTTTATATTGTTATTTCCACTTTCTTCAAACAATTGTGCCAGAGATATTGTGTTAGTAATATTGTTATTAGGATTTCATTAGTTGTTCATGACTTTGTGACACCCCGGTTTCGGGCTGTTGTCGGGATGGTTAGCTATGTTTTCCGCAAACTATTGTAGTGAATTTTGCTTATATGATTTTTGCGTTGTTTAACTGTTTAAAATGAGGTTTAGTTTGAATTGGTTGGCCTTGTCTTCATGAAAGGCGCCATCACGACCGGGTTGGGATTTCGGGTCGTGACAGCTATAATATTTACATTTTTCCAAACGTAAAAAAAAGTCAAGCCCGGACCCACCTTGGATTCCTAATCCAAGCTTACTCAAGTGAAGCCCGAACCAATACAAGATCACACGAACAAAAACTGACTCAATCAGAGTCCGATAGCTCAACCAATTCGCCAAAGCAACGTTCTTGGGTGTTCATAATCCAAGAGTCCAACCCACACTAGTTGGGTCACATATCTCCCGAAATACTCCTCCAAAACTCGTCAAATTCGAGTATGTTGTTCTGCTAATATAGGAGAAAAAGACCCCAAAAGGAATCTGAAAATAAACGCGTCTAACTCATTTTTAAATTTTAAAATTAGAACATAACCCTAGGTCTTGATTTAAGGAATTAAATGGGTTTTCAATTAAAATCATGGATTAAAGCTCAAACCAAGGAAATAAATCAAAAAGGGAAATACTAAGGTTATGTTTTATACCTTACTATATGGAAGAAACTTGAAGAGCATCCTTGAATTCTCCCAATTCCAAACTTTCAAGATGAGAAAAACTCCAACAACATTAATAGCCAAAAAGCCAAATTGTTCTGCCTCGTTTTCTTGTGGCAAACAATCGTAAAACTCAATTTCCTTGTGAAATTCAGTCAATTTAGGCTTTTGAATCACTCCATTTGACCTTATAATGAAGGAGATATGTTGGTTTCAATATTTGGAAATAGTACAGATTTTTTAGTACGAATATAGTGGCAATTTCGTGATTAATCCAAAATATCTAGCAACCCAATTCTTAGTAAAATGATCATAAATTCCTCAAACATTGTTGAAACTTGATGATTTAAGTTGTGATGGTTCTAAAATTACGATACGGATATAATGGTTTAGTCGAAACACGAATCAAATGTCGTTTGCTCAATATGGTAACCTTTATGCTTAAATCGACATCAAAACCGAAAATAATCACCATACAACCAAAACTTATCCAAAACTCATAGGAATTTAGCCAAACTTTGTGGAAATGTCCAAAATAATCATAAAAACTTATTGGAATAATTCAAATATGATTTTGAGTCCGTTTACCCAAGAGTCAAACCTTGGTCAACTATTCCAACTTAAAGCTTCTAAAGCGAGAATCATTCTTCCAAATCAATCCCCAACCGCTTGAAAACTGAAACCAACCATACACGCAAGTCATAATCCATAATATGAAGCTACTCAAAGTCTCAAACCACCGAAGGGAATGCTAAGTAAACGATTAGTCGTATTCATTACATTCTCCCCCACTTAAACATATGTTTGTCCTCGAACTTGCCAAGAGTTGTTCCAGAGCCATCAAATCTCCATATAAAATCCCTCACCATACACATAACCATGTGTAATCCCATGTCACCCCAATCCATATAAGCCTAACAACACCACCTAACAGAGGATCCTTACTTCAACCTTAGTCCATAAACCTTAAAACTCGAACTCCCAACATCCGGAACTTATTATATGACCCGATTCTTGCATCTATGCACAATATAACTTTGAACAAGTTGTGTCAATCCATAACCATATCTCAAGAAATAATCACATGATATACCACATAACTCAAATACTAATAGCAATAACTTCCGACCGCAATAATCTGCTTCATAACTAACCTGACACCGGTAACAAACCTCATATCAACTAAAACCTTGTTCTGAACCTTGGTACACTGCCAATGATGAAAGAAACATACAGAAACTCATAACCACCCATCAGATTAACAAGTCGTGGAGCTCTCTTGCCCGATAAGAACCATAATCAAAATCTAAGCCAACTAGTGACACAATTCTTGCAAACATACCTCAATCAAATTTGATGGCACTCATTTCTGGCCCAATAACCTCACCTCATCTAGTACAAGCTACTCGACCGACCTTTCACACAAATCCGTGCACCAACAAACAATAACTCAAGTATACCCAATGATGGAAGGAGAATGGAAATGAAGAAACCATCCCGCCAGCTCAACAAATACCACCACGAATCGCAATGCTATCAATCCACTACACAAGGGGAAACATAACACATGAAATAAGCACAAAGGATCATATCCTAGTATAACGCTACTGCGATGCATGACCCAATCCAACACCGGTCCACCTAGAATACGTCGAGCCATGATACTCAAAATCAACAACCATAAGAATATCAACATCAAACACACGAAGCGCGTGACCATAACTATGGAGATATGGATATCACTATATACCAAAAACAGGACGACCATAACTAAGGCACAGTCAACCATTCAACACCCCAAGAGCAATCTCGCTCAAATTTCGTTACAAAGCCCAAATAAAACCGCATCGGTGTGCAGATAACCAACAGATCACAACCCATTGCAGCATAGGAGAGTAATACATGAGACATATCAGAACACAAATGTGATTCACCTTAACCGATAACATACCATAACTGTATTGAGTAGATACATCTGATCCAATTTAGAACACACATCCTTATTAGATCTACTAGTAGCCTCCAAATCAATTTTGATCCTTCCAAAGTAGGTAGATAGCCTCCGAAAAGCCCACTATAACATATCAATAGTACATACCATTAGTTGCCAATCTCTTAACATACATTTACCATTCACAACCATGAAACACTCTGCCTCGAGAACCCTCTTAGTCTTCAAATCTCTACAATACTAGAATCTCCATATCCGATCATAACTACACTACTCAAATAACTGACACATTCCTCACATACGGTCAGCCCTTGAGAAGTACCTCTTTTCTTTCGTGCCACAAAGCAAAATCTGGACATCAATAGTTGATCAACCAGGCGATTATCGTAATACCAGTTAGGCATCTGCAAGTAAAAATACGGTGCGCCTTCTGGAGTACGCACCGTTCTTAGGTGGTATCAAATGATGCTAGCATTCTTCTAAACATCTGAAATCATCCATGCTGTCTAAATATTATGACCCCTTCCAAGAAAAAATCATAACATGCAACATGTTCCTTATGCCGGTAACAGAAATCTAGTTCAAGCCGTGGTCGACACTATAAAAAACACTTCGAGACTCGTCCGCCACCACCAAGCCATCACGACTGAACTTCCCAAACTCAACCAAGTCACACAAGCCATCAAACCCAAGAATGCTGCCATAAAAAGCCGGTAAGGCATTACCATACCAAAAGAACCAATTACCTTTATTACCATGCTGACCCAACACTGTTAAGCTGATTCACTTCCTCGAATCTTCCTCGATGTCTCTTCAAGTTAACACTTCTCCTCGTCGGTACACAATGATTCCAAATCAAAGCTCGCTGCAGGAGATCCTAGCACGAACCATGTCATCCGGAAGCCCATAAATCGATGTATTTCCTCTAGAGCACCCAACAATGCTGCAACCGAGATACCTACTCTGAAGAGACCTTCTATGAATCTGAAGATACTTATCTAACCTCTATGATACTAAAATGTAGATTTAGCAGTAATACAGATATATCTCATATATTCCTCAGTCCCAAGCTGATATAACACTTGCCCATGCAATCTGATCGTCGATAGTAAACTCTCCCACTTGGCGCGAAGCAATCGGATACAACATCCATGAACAATACCAGCCTTCATAAGCTTGTATGGCACCAATCAGATTCAAGAACTCGTTGCATCCCACACCTGAGCAACTGAAGATCTACCAACACGTCCGTGTTCTTAGTCTGGACAACACCTCAAGACAATGATCGAGCATCCATGGCCCCTTGTAGCCCATCCGCAACATTCCGAACCATCGGAGCATAGCTGATATAGAGTGTGAATCATCATATGCAAGTGGATATAAGGGAATTATAAGATGTATGCTTCAAGCTAAATCAATGTCGCACAATAAGGAATGAAATGAGTGGAATTTCCTAATAGTTCCGTAGCCTCTCGAATATAAGTACAAACATCACCATACCGATACACAAGACTCTACTAATCTAGCTTATGACTCGTAGCACCTATGAACCTAGAGCTCTGATACCAACTTGTCACGACCCCAATTTCCCAACTTAGGATGCCATGATGGCACCTAGTCTCTAAGACAAGGTAAGCCAAACACATGCTGCTTTCATAACAGAATGAACTATTTAATCATTTATTATAAACCATTAAATAAAAAATATAGCCAAAAGCGACCAATAGTTATACATTTCCCAAAATCGGTAGTACGGAGTCATAAACACTACTAAAACACACTAGAATTTCTAAACACAATACTGTTTTGAATTATAATTTGACAGTTGCATAATGAAGTAAGATGGTGACTTTGAGGTATGCGAACGTCAAGCGGCTATGCCTTGAAGTCTCTCGCCGCGCAGACGCAACTCTCAACAACACAATCAGAATACCTGGAACTGCACAAAAATATACAGAAGAGTAGCATGAGTACATCACAATGCTACCCAGTAAGTATCAAGCCTAACCTCGGTAAAGTAGTGACCAGGCCAGGTCAAGAAACCTACTAGACATAGAAACCTGTTCAAGATATGCATAAGCTAACAACGGAAAGAACATCAATGTAAGACCAACGCCGAAATAATTATTGATTTACAACCAATAATGAAGTAATAGAAACATAAATGATAGCTAGTAGTAAATGAGTAATAAAAACAACATAATCTAAACACCGATGAGATGTAAGTGAACTCAAATATTGAAAAACGGATGATAACTCAAATAATCAAATCTCTCCCAACGCATGGACTTACAACAAGAATGACCCCGAGGCACCACACCTCATAAACCACAATTCATGGATCACAATTTCCAAATATTACACATATGGCACCTCGTGCCCACAATAACAACCACCTTCGCACAGAAAAGCCCACGTGCTACCATGTACTTTGCAATAGTGATAAATATTAATTTAGATAAACGAAAGATAGATTTAAACCCCATAAAATATAATAACTATATTGAGTAAAGTAAGGTGTCAAATGAAATAATTAGTTTATTTTCAAAATCAAGTAAAATAAAATAATATACAATTTGTACGAAACAGAGTATAAGATGGGTTTAGTTTAGAAATCAATAAAATTGAGTAAAAGTTTCATGTTTAAACAAAGCAAAAAATAATTTAAATTAATGAATTAAATATCGAATTTGTTAAGGAAAAATATGATAACAAATTCAAGTAAGGTAAACATCTAACATGGTGATAAGTATAACTTGAGAACCCAATTATAATGAAAGTGCGATAACCTTTTAGAATAATAAGGCACCGAGTGAGATAATGAGTTCAGTGTTAAGAGGCACATAGAATAAGGCATGTTAATAATTCTTTTATTTAATCTATTATGTTACCAACAACTCAATAGAATATGATATAGTGACTCCACACAATTAAATTCACATTGACAATCAATTTACCAAGTTATAACGGAGGCACAGATTGGCATGTTAAAGCAACACAACAAATCACGTCGAATGCATGACTCACACAAGAAACCACAATCAGTCCAACACCAAGATAACGACGAATAACCAAACACAGTCAAAATACGGATGAATGATTGAAGGAAAAACAATAACCGTTCAAATCGAAAAGTTGTTCCAACATAGAATTTATAATGAAAATCACAACCGAGACGGCCTCGTATTCACATTTCACAATTTCAATCACAATCTTTTCTTATATCACCACGTGAGGCTTACATTTAGTTTTGAAAATCGTTTTTCCCGAAATAGCTACACTCGTTTTAGCGCACCTTATCTCAACGTGTGGCTTCAAGTAGATCCCCTACTAGCAACACGTGAATCTAGCCCACCTTATCTCACCGCATGCGTATCAACCCCTAGCCTTATACCATCGCATGTGTATCAGTATCACAATATAATCACAACTCGCACCACAAAAGCCCATATGCCACAACTTGCCGCAAAGTCAACAACACTAATATTTTCACTACAAATAGCTCATGGCTCAACCACAATGTGTAAAAGAATTTCAACAATAAAAATATGAATGAGAATTCTCAACAAGGAAAGGTATCTCAACGATTAACAACTTCGCCTCAATGTAATAACGGCTATTACAACTTTAACACAAATAACTCAACAAGATGATATTCCACGAAATAACAACTTCAATTAAAAGTGATTCAACAATTAAGAGGCAATGAGACAATAAGGAAGGAAATAACTTCAACTAAAGCAAATAAGAGCAAAATAATAAGTAAGAAGTAGAACAAGTGCTAACAACGTCAAATAGAGCATATAAGAGTAGATTAACAATGAGAGATATAACATGTTATAACAATTCAATTAAATACATGGAAAGAGTCTAGATAATCTAAACCGGTCACATACCACATATAGCCCGTGTACCCACTTGGCACCTTGCGTACACAGCTTCCACGTAACACAAATAGCACAATCAACCCAAATCCTAAGGGTACTCGAAAGCACCTGGATCTGCACACGAAATGCAGGGTGTAGCATGAGTACAACTAACTTAGTAAGTAACAAGTCTTACTTTTGGGCTGAAAGTAGTGACGAGCTTCACTGGTGCAGCCCAGTTACAGAAATACAATACAGAAATGTAGGCATGCTTTCAACTTCAACAGTTAAAGCTCAAACATGTAAGATATGTCAAGTGTAACTGAAATGAGAAATGATACATCTCGATATCGACATGTCAGTTATGTATGCCAACTGTAATACAAAACAGTGATGAATTCATATGCATACTCTCAGAGTATCAATCACTTAGTCTTCTCATTCACTCCAGCCTCACAATCACTCCATCCTCAGAGCCACTCCATCCTCACAGTCACTCCATCCTCCCAATCGTCTCGGCACTCACACTCGCACTCCGTAGGTACCTGCGCTCATTGCTCGTGAATCAGACTCCGGAGGGGCGGATCCTGCCCAAGCGCTATAATAAGCCAATCATGGCATGAATTAATAAAGCATGCTACGGCGTGCAGCCCGATCCCATAAATATCCTCATAATCATGCCCTCGACCTCACTCAACCATCAATCTCACTAGTCTCTCGGGCTCACAAGTATCATGATAAACAGCCCAAACAATGATGATATGATGTATCAATAAATGGCAACAGAGACTGAGATATGTATGCAAATGATAGATGTGACTGAGTACATATCGCAATTTACGCAAATAATTCAACATGAAACACGACCTCTGAGGGTCCCAACAGTACCAACATGTAGCCTAAGCATGATTTCTAACATGAATCACAATTCCATTTTCTTTAACACAAGGGAAATACGTGGAAGACGACAAGTTATATGACTACACAGTCCCACGGATTCGACCGAGTCACAACTCCTACGGTGCACACTCACACGCCCGTCACCTAGCATGTGCGTTACCTCAGCCAATCACACAACACGTAATTACATACCCTCAGAACCAAGTTTAGAAGTGTTACTTACCTCAAACCGTGCAAATCTCTACTCCAACAAGCCCTTGCCTCGCGAATCGGCCTCTGAATGCCTCGAATTTAGCCACAAATAATTCGATACATTCAACTCAAGCTATAGGAATCAATTCCACATAAAAATGTTAAGTTCTTAATCAAAAGTCAAAAAGTCAACTCAAAAGTCAACCCCTAGGCCCATGTCTCGGAATCCGTTGAAAGCTACAAAATCCGAACACCCATTCAATCACGAGTCCAATCATACCAAAGTAACTCAAATCTGATACCAAAATCTCGCTCAAATCCCCAAAATTTGGACTAAGAAGTTTTCTCCATTTTCCCCCAATTCTTCAACCCAAATCACTAATTAAATGATGAAATCAAAGATATAATCATGGAATTTAACCAAAAATAAGTAAGAATCACTTACCCCAATCACTCCCTTGAAAATCTCTCCAAGAATCGCCTCAATCCGAGCTCCCAAAATCAAATTTATGAAATAAACTCAAACCCTCATTTTTGAAATATTTAAGTCTGCCCAGATCCTTCGCGAATGCGGAAATAGCCTCGCGTTCGCGAAGCACAAAGCTAAGCTGCCCCAGAAATCCTCTTACGTGAACGAGGAAACACCCACGCCAACATGATACACTGACTTCTCATACCTACGAGATCGCGAACGGCTTCATGTGATCGCAATGAACAATAACCCGTGAATCCCTAGTCTTCTCTATCCTCTTCGCAAAAGCGACCTTACCCACGCATTTGCGATTTACTGCAACAACAACTTATGCGATCTCATACCCAATCTCGCAAACATGTAAAGGAAAATTCCAGTTGCCAACATTAATACTTTGCGATCGCAGCCCCACTCTCGCGATCGCATACAAGAACACCAACACCAGCAAAATCTGCAGTCTCCCAAGTTCTGAAACGCGCCGAACATGATACGAATCACACCCGAGGCCCCCAGGACCTCAACCAAACATACCAACAAGTCCTAAAACACAATACGAACTTAGTCGAGGCATACAATCACATCAAACAATATCCAAAACACGAATTGCATCCCAATTCAAGCCTAATGAACTTATGAACTTCTAACTTCTACATTCGATGTCAAAACCTATCAAATCAAGTCCGATTGACCTCAAAGTTTGCGCACAAGTCATAAATGACACAATGGACCTACTCCAACTCCCGGAACGAAGATCCGAGCCCGATAACCACAAAGTTAACTCTCGGTCAAATTTCTCAATTTTCAAAACTTCTACATTCCAACTTTTGCCATTTCAAGCCTAAATCAACTACGGACCTCCAAATCACCATCCGGACACACTCCTAAGTAAAAAATCACCCAACTGAGCTATCAGAACCATCAAACTCCATTATGGAGCCATTTACACATAAGTCAACATCTGGTCAATCCTTTTCAAATTAAGCTTCCAACCTTGAGACTAAGTGTCTCAAGTCATTCCGAAACATCCCCGGAACCGAGCCAACTACCCCTGCAAGTAACATAATGACAATTGAGCATAAAATAAGCAGTAAATGAGGGAACGGGGCTACAACACTCAAAACGATCGGCCAGATCGTTATATCCTCCCCCTCTTGAACAAAATGTTCGTCCTTGAACGGGTCTAGAAACATACCTGGAGTCTCAAATAGGCTTTGATATCTACTATGAATCTCCTGCTCGGTCTCCCAAGTAGCCTCCTCGACTGGCTGACCTCTCCATTGCACCTTCACAGAAGTTATGTTCTTTGACCTCCACTTTCGAACATGCCGATCCAAAATGGCCAACGGCTCCACATCATAAGTCAAATCACCATCCAACTGAACCGTGCTGAAATCCAAAACATGAAACGGATCGTCGACATACTTCCGAAGCATACAAACATGAAAATCTAAATGAACACTCGACAGACTAGGCGACAAGGCAAGCTTGTAAGCCACCTCTCCAATCCTCTGAAGCACCTTAAACGGATCAATGTAGTGAGGGCTCAACTTTCCCTTCTTCCCGAACCTCATAACACCCTTCATGGGTGCAACCTTGAGTAGTACCTTCTCCCCCACCATGTAAACAACATCACGAACCTTTCGATCGGCATAACATATCTGCCTAAATTGCCCCGTGCAAAGCCAATCCTGAATCAATTTAACCTTATCCAAAGCATCCTGAACCAAGTCAGTACCCAACAGTCTGGCCTTACCCGGCTCAAACTATCCCACCGGAGACTGATGTGCCGGGAAATTTCGGCACATATTGATACTATTTGATTAGAAACTGCTTGTTCCACTTGCTAATTATCATGATATTTACTTAGTTTTCATGTAGTTTCAGTACATGGATGAAAGAAACCCAAAAGCGTAAAAAGAAGGCCAAAAGCCGTTCAAATGCAAGAAAAGAGGTCAACAATACAACAGAAGTAATTCTGCGACCGCAAAGTGAATATGCGAGTCGCAGAATTGGAACTATGATCGCAAAGACAGGCAGAACTCCAAGCCAAAGTTAAAATAAGAACATTGTCAACAATGCGGTCGCAGAAGGTAAATGCGAATCGCATTCTCATCGCAGATGCAGACAGAGTTTTAGGTGAAAAATCGAAGGGAATAGCGATAGCATTCTGCGATCGCAGAATCAATCTGCGGTTCGCATTCTGAAATGCGATAGGAAGGAGAAGTACTGGTGCAGTCTGCGATACAAGATGCCATTTCTGCGGACCGCATTCTTGTTATGCGACAGGAATGCGATCGCAGAAGACTAAGTCGGCCCAGCAGTTATTCCAATTCGCCTCGATTTTTGGGCCTCTATAAATAGCCTCTCTAGGGTTATGTGCAAAGAGGCTTGTCAGATTTCAGAGTACAAAATAGTGCTTTTGGTTAATTTCAACTGGGGAGAGATATTTGGGTGATCAAAACTTGGAAACCCATATTTTTGTAAGATGAATTCAACTTTTATTATTTGTTCTTTAGTTTTAAATATGTGTAGCTAAATTTTAATACTAAGGTTGTGAACCCTAGATGGGTGGAATGTTATTGAATAATTAATATTGCTTCCAATTTCGAAAGGATCTTGATGTTTATTTATTTCTCGTTCATAATTAAATCGTTAGTGGTTGCAAACATTAACGGGTGCCAATTTACGCTATTTAACCTTCGAAAAGGGAAGGTAGGGTTTGGTAGAAATAAGTAACGACGATTCAAGGCGTTAACCCATGTTTGACAAAATCACTTAGGAATAAGAGGATTTTAAGTTGGCAAAAGATTGGGTATTCGTAATTTCGACTCTAATGTATTCGGGAGAATCATAAGAGGATACGTTATCCAAATATTGGAAAATATCGGATATCACGCTATTAAGAACCAATTGCATATCAAGAGCGGAAGTTAATATCAATATCAATACATTCTACTACATTAGGGGGAGCATAACCTTAGTATCTCGACTTCATACATTTATTCAATTATTCTTTTTAATCTGCAATTACTAGTTTAATTTTCTTTACGTACTCAACATCAATTTATTTTATTTTGTTACTTGATCGAATTAAGGCTAAGTGAAATATTACATTAATCAGATACTCATTTCATGCCTATTCCCTGTGGGATTCGACCCCAACCTAGTTGGGTTACTATATTTGACATCGATCGCTTACACTATTATTAAGGTGTAATTTGAGTGGATCAAATTTTAGCGCCGTTGCCGGGGAATACGGTTTTGAAATTTCTTATTAGTGTATATTTTGCTATAAGTCTAATTCCACTTGATTGCACGTTGTTTATTTTGGTGGTTGTAGGCAGGAAAGTATGGCAGAGCATATAGATAATGTGGATGTGGCAAACGAAGAGAATCCGTTTGCCGACATTGAGAAATACATTGAAGATACTAATGCTATAGTACCTCCAGCTGTAGGTGCTGCTACATTCAAAGTAGAACATGGGCTGATTTTGATGCTAAAAGCTGAGGGTTATTTCAGAAATTCTACTGATGATGATCCGACACAGCACCTTAAGAACTTCTTGGGTGTTTGCGCAACGCACAAGCAGAATAATGTTTCTGACGATGCATTGCAGCTCAGATGCTTTAAGTACTCACTAGCTGGAGATGCGAGAAAATGGATGCAAAATCTTCCGCCGAATTCCATCCATTCTTGGCGTGAGTTGGTCCGGGCTTTCTTGTCGAAGTGGTTTCCACAAAGCAAGAAATTAGAGCTCCGGGATAAAATATTTTTCTTCAAACAACTGCCGGGTGAACAGTTGCACGAGGCATGGGAAAGATTCAAGTTATATTTGGTGAGGTTGCCAAACCATGGCTTTCCAGACTCCATTTTGCTGGAAAAGTTTTACATGGGATTGGACCCTATGAACCAATCAATAGCGAAAAACGCCGCAGCTGGTTCTTTCATGGATAAGACTTTCGCTAGAGTTACTCAGATTCTGGACAAGATGGCCAAACATAATCAAGATTGGCATTCTGAGGACAATACAGGTGGCATTACAATTGGGTCTCCTTCCATGAGTAATTTGATCAAAGAAAACCAAGAAAGAGACCAAGTGATCGCTGAGCTGGCTACTAACGTAAATGTCTTGACAAAGCTATTCACTGAGAATCAGAAGAAAAAAATTAATGCAGTGGAGGATGTGTTACCAACACACGGTGAAGAATTTGAAGACGGTAATTTTGTCAACACTCATGGTGGTTATCAAAGGCAGCCCTACCAGGGTTAAGCAACACAAAATCATTGGAGACCAAACCCGCAAGGGCAAGGTCCCCAACAATGGAGAAGTGATCCGGCTAGACCTAATCAAGGTAATTGGAACAACAGTAATCATTTTCCAAATCGGAGTTCCAATCCTTATGTTCCTCCAAAAGGGCATTATTCAAATCAGGGATCATCTAGCGAATCTAAATTGGAAAGTATGCTCGAGAGGATAATACAAAATCAAGAGAAGTCAGACACCTCAATGAAGAATATGACTGAATTGGTTGGCTCCCACACAGCAGCTATCCAGAAATTGGAATTGCAAATGAGGGATCTCTCTCGTGAGCAATATCCACCGCAAAAAGGGACGCTTCCTAGTGATACGATTGCAAATCCTAAAGGAAGTGGAAGCGGCCCTACTGCTCATATCATGGCTGTAACGACAAGGAGTGGTAAGACAGTACAGGTAAATGATGCTGCTGCAGAGTTTCAGATAGAGATTGGTAGTGAAAATGTTGCTGCAAGAAGTAAAGTTGCTGAGGTAGATAAAAATCCAGAAATTGTTGTGAACACTGAGGATATTCAAGAAGAGGTAAAGGATAAGGCGGAAGAAACACCAATCGTTCTTCCACCAATTCCTAGACCTCCTCCACCATTTCCCCAGCGACTTATCAGGAGATCTGAAGATAACAAATTTGAGAAGTTCTATGACATTCTCAAACAGCTATCAGTTAACATACCTTTCTTAGAAGCTTTCCAAGATATGCCGGGATTTGCTAAATACTTGAAGGACTTGATCACGAAAAAGAGGACTACCCAGAATGACGCGGTAAATGTAACTCACAGAGTAAGTTCTATCATAGCAACAAACCCAATCCAGAAGAAGGAGGATCCAGGAGCTTTCACTATTCCGTGTACTATTGGAGTACGCGATTTTGCTAAGGCCTTGTGTGACAATGGAGCCAGTATAAATTTGATGCCTTTGGCCATTTACAAACAAGCCGGGCTAGGAATTCCAAGGCCCACTAGTATGAGATTGCAGATGGCTGATCGGTCTATCAAAAGACCCGTGGGTATTGTAGACGATGTGATTGTTAAGGTTGGAAAATTTCAAATTCCAACCGATTTTGTTATTATTGATTGTGCTGTAGACAAGGAAATCCCCATTATCTTGGGAAGACCTTCTTAGCTACGGGAAGAGCTCTCATGGACTCGGAACGTAATGAAATAAAGTTCTGGGTCAATAATGAAGAAGTCACGTTTCAAGCTAGCAAGGGGATGAAGATGCCAGTAGAATATGAAAACATGTCTTTAATCAGTATTATTGATGAAGTTGACGAGGCAGTGGATACAAAAATGGAAGAGCAGTGTTTTGGTGAAGCCTTGGCGGCTATATTGGTGAATTTTGATGGGGATGATTTGGATGGTTTCATGGAATCAGTAAATGCATTAGAGGGTCGCGGTTCATATTCATATACTCCACCCAAACTGTCACTAGATTTGGAGAATCGAGCCACACCGCCAGCAAAGCCTTCCATTATTGAACCGCCCAAATTAGAGCTCAAGCCACTCCCTTCGCATTTGAGGTACAAATTTCTTGGTTCTAATAATACTTTACCGGTAATTGTGTCGTCTTTGTTAAATGATGTGCAGGTAGAGCAGTTGTTGAAAGTGCTTAAGGAACATAGACAGGCAATCGGATGGACGATAGCGGACATCCGAGGTATTCCAGCTGGAATTTGTGAGCACAAAATTCAGCTTGAAGATGGCACAAAACCAAGTGTGGAGCACCAGCGAAGATTGAATCCAGCTATGCAAGAAGTGGTGAAGAAAGAAATCATAAAATGGCTAGATGCAGGAGTTGTGTACCCAATTACCGATAGCTCATGGGTAAGCCCAGTACAGTGTGTGCCAAAGAAAGGAGGAATGACCGTGGTAACTAATGAAAAAAATGAGCTGATTCCAACACGAACCGTGACTGGAAGGCGAGTATGCATGGACTACAGGAAGCTCAACAGTGCCACGTGCAAGGATCACTTCCCTATGCCTTTTATTGATCAAATGCTTGATCGGCTAGCTGGAAAATCCTTTTATTGCTTCCTCGACGGATATTCTGGGTACAATCAGATTAACATTGCTTTGGAGGATCAGGAAAAGACAACCTTCACCTGTCTGTATGGGACTTTTGCTTTCAGTCGCATGCCCTTTGGTTTATGCAACGCTCCAGCTACATTCCAACGGTGCATGATGTCGATTTTTTCGGATATGGTGGAAGACTTCCTCGAAGTCTTTATGGATGATTTCTCGGTAGTTGGGGAAACATTTGATCAATGTTTGAAAAATCTCAAAGCAGTGTTGAAACA
>MCJB01053062.1:8936-24307 GCA_002018475.1 Nicotiana obtusifolia
CGTAAAGAAAAGTAAACTAATAGTTGCAGCTCAAAAATAATTTGAAAGGAAAGATATGAAGTTGAGATACTAAGGTTGTGTTCCCCCTAATGTAGTAGAATGTATTGATATTGATATTGACATCCGTTCTTGCTATGCAATCGGTTCTTATTAACGTGTTATCCAATGTTTCCCAACACTTAGACAACGTATCCTCTTATGATTCTCCCGAATACTAAAGAGTCAAAATTAAGAACACCCAATTATTTGCCAAATTGAAATCTACTTATTCCTAAGTAATTTCGTTAAACAAGAGTTAAAGCCTTGAATTATTGTTATTTATCTCTACCAAACTCTATCTAACTTTTCCAAGATACGATAGCGTAAATTGACACTCGTTAATGTTTGCAACCACTAACGATTAAATTCAGAACGAGAAATAAATAAATATCAAGCTTCTTTCGAAATTGGAATCAATATCAATCTTTCAATAACTTTATACCCATCTAGGGTTCACAACCTCAGTATTAGAATTTAGCTACACATGTTAAAAACTGAAGAACAAATAAAAATAATTGAATTCATCTTACAACAATATCGAATTCTCTCTTCTGATCACCCAAAAATCTCTCTAAATTCAAAAATAACCAAAAGTAGTACTTTGTACTTGGAATTCTAACCAGTCTCACTTCACACAACCCTAGAAAAGCTATTTATAGAAGCCCAAAATCCGAGGCGAGCAGCAGTTAAGTTTGACCCAGTTGCACGTCAACGATCGCATTCCTGTCGCAGAGCAGGAATGTGGTTCGCAGAAACTTCACTTTCCATCGCAGATCCTACCAGTCAGTTTCCCTCTCATCGCATATGAAAATGCGGTCCGCAGATTGACTCTGCAATCGCAGTCTTCACTCTATTTTTCACCTTAGACTCTTTTCGTGTCTGCGAAGATAATACGGTTAGCATTCTTGTTCTGCGGTCTCATTTGCGACCGCATTCTCAACTTGAATTTTGGCTTGAAGTTCTGTCTGCCTCTGCGATCCTCTTGTGCATTTTGCGACTCGCACAACTGTTCTGCGGATGCATAATTGAACCTGCTATACTCTTGAACTCTTTTCTTGCCTTTGGACAGCTTTTTGGACTTCTTTTCATGCTTCTGGGTTCCTTCCCTCAATATACTGAAATTACACTAAAAATAAGTAAATATCATGATAATTAACAAGTAGAACAAGTAAAACTCTAAGCAAATAATATGTAAATGTGCCGAAATTACCCGGCACATCAACACCCCCAACTTAAGCTCTTGCTTGTCCTCAAGCAATTAACACGACACCATCCTAACTTAGACTCTACCTATAAAATATAAAGCAACACTGACCAAGGACGGTGTTTGTTGGTAACATCTTAAGTATAACCATTTTTTTCACTGTACCCCCTTTGAATCATCTTCATGCTCCAAAAACAAACAATCAATTTGTGAACTTTGAGCCTCAACAAAGTAACTACATGCTACTTTCAGCTGAATCTACTTATGCTTTTACTCAAAACTCAACTGGCTATCAACCTAGCAGTGTATGTGCCCTCACTAGAAAGAAAGTCCCACTCTCACAGTATTTATCATAGCGAAATCAAGGGACAAAAGAACTAGAACACTCGCTCTCAGAATAGAATTTCAAGTGCCACCACCTGCCATGCCATAGGCTTGCCCTTATTTTAATTCATCGCCTAGTTATAAGAACACTTTGGTTAGAGATCACATAAGGACTTTATAGGCTTGTAATGTCGGTTTAAGGAAGGGTAGGGTGTAAATTTAGATAATAGTGGCTACTCCCTCCTTGAACACTAATTACACTCTTTGTTCTTTCAACCTTTTGTTTCTCTGGCCTCAATAGCTTTACAGTCCCACATTAAACCCCACTCGCGTACCTTTTCATTTGATTCTCAAGCTTCTTTATACCACACATATAGAATATTTCTTTTCTTCTTTTTCTTTCAAACTTGTTGTATATTATTTTTTTTTTCTTTTTTCTTTCGAAGCTTCCATAGATTAACACGAGCTTTTGAGGTACGGAGTTCCCATTTTATTTCACGATTTTGCCTATTTTATTATTAATCCCCACCCCCAACTTAACTTTTATCAATATTCTCAATGTTCAAGGAGGAATGGGTTCAAAAGAAGTCATCTTTGATAAATGGGATCAGGTCGTAATGCGGAGGCCAATAAAAAGGCTACAAGGCTCAAAATAGGGTACTAGTGATAGTCATTATGCACAGGTCGGCTGAAAGAGGCTAGAAAGGTTTTATCACTACTCAAAGAAAGCCTAAGATCACTTCTCTAACTTAGCGTACGTATTCTAAGCAACGAAGAACCAACCGGGCAAGTTCTAGATGGCAGCAATGACCACAAGAACTATCAAAACAATGAGCTCACACACACTGGCACATCAACTGTTTGGTTAACATAGTTTACAACTTTGGGTTTCGCATTTAGTAACTCGAGGCTTTCCTTGTGTATAAATACACGATTCTAAGTAGAACTAGAGTTACTGGGCGAGCCTCAAATTCACATAATTGATTTGTTCAAGGGGTCTATAATTCACATATGGTTACATACTTGTCTGTCCACAGACATACCATCCTGGTCAATATACTTTATACTCAACAGTCTGGTTCTACTATTACACCCTTGAAAAAGAACCCGATAAAAGAAAAAATAAGGGGAATTTATTGCTAACTATTTTATTGCTAACTATTTACTCACAATAACATATACACACAAAGCACAAAACATTACTGTCTAAGCATATACAAATGTCACCCACAAGTCAATCAACATATACAGACCAAATAGAAATGTAAGGCTACCACCCCCAACTGAAGCACATGCATTGTCCCCAATGAAATAAACAAAATGTAAAGGACAAGGGGCTCCCTGGAGGCGCAATCGCGCGAAGAAGTAGCCTATCTCTCTGCCGGTGCTGGAGGAGGAGAGTGAGTCCGGTCCAAAGCCGGTGGGGGAGCCGCTGAGCTGCTACTACCATCTCCCGCCGAAGGAAATCTCCTAGCAGCCTTATCTATCAATGAACGCTCAATGGCAGCTGCAATGTCTGCATGCTCCTATTCCTCCTCTGCTATAGGCATCACAATTTCTTTTCCTTTTTCCTGAGGAGGAGGGGTTGCACCCGCATCAAGCTCGTCACTGGCTTCCTCGGAGTTGTCCTCTTCAGATTCTGACAACCCTTCTGAGGTCTCGTCATCAGTAGATTCCACCTGTATGGTAGGGGCGGGAGGCTGTGACCCTTTAGCAGCTGACGGTGGGATGTCCGTCATGAGTGTCGTGAAGTCGAGTCCCAAGTTGGCCTGACCGGCACCCTGGTTACCCTCATTGGGGAGAAGGGATGAGATATCGAGCTCCAGATTTTGCATCTTCTGGAGATCGGTCTTTAATGATTTGACATCTTCCTGTAGTTGAGGTAGACCCCTCACGCCACCTTGTTCAATGCCGTCAACCCTCGATTCAAGCTTTGACAACCT
This sequence comes from Nicotiana obtusifolia, assembly GCA_002018475.1. Taxonomy (NCBI): domain Eukaryota; kingdom Viridiplantae; phylum Streptophyta; class Magnoliopsida; order Solanales; family Solanaceae; genus Nicotiana; species Nicotiana obtusifolia. The sequence continues at coordinate 12,447 of MCJB01053062.1, forward strand.
TTCTCCGAATTCCAATTGTTGTTGTAGCAATGGAGTCAATGCTTGCTTTACCAGCGAGGGTAATGACTTCAAGAGCTGGTCCATTTTAAAGTTAGTATGCTGAACAATTAAACCCATTCTTGAAATGGCTGGCATGTGTGAGGTTGAAGGGCCGGTGGTAGCTGATGGTGCAGGTGCTTCAGTAACAGTAGGAGATGCAGGACCCTGAGGAGATAGGAGGTTCTGCGAGTCAATGTCTTCTATTGGGGTAGGTACAGGGGCCGATGCATCGCTGATACGAGTGATGTCAATATCTCTCGTAGATCTCCCAAGTTTGTCTCGTTGAGGTAGGAATGGGACATCCACCTCTTGGCAAAGGGTGGTGATCAGACTTGGGAAAGGGAGTGATGTAGCCCGCTGAGTGGTTCTGATGCCAATTTCCTGGAATATGAGGCTCCCCACATCGATCTTAACCCCCTTCATTATGCATGCGATGAGAAGTGCCTTCTCAATGCTGATTTCTATTTCATTTCTGAGGGTAGAAGATGAGAAGTGACGAAACTGAGCCAATATTTGGCTTCCCGTGTGAGGTCCTCTTTGCAAATTTTTATTCCAGGATTGATCCAAGCTGGAACCCCCTTTGCAATGGTGGATGCTATCCATCCACGCTCATGTTCTCTGTTGGAGTACATTGCATCATACTCCGCTGTGCCTGCTTCCCAGTTAGGGAAGAATAATTCATTTATGTGGTTGCTGTCACAGAACACCGTCTTCCCCTGAACATTGACCGTGCCGGTGAAAAGTCAATTGCGTCTATGGTATGGTGATCGTGATGCTCCATACGACGCATAGAATTCCCGGACCATTGATTCATTGTACTCCTTTGGGTCCGTGGTGAAGTACTCCCAGTTCCTCATTTTAATGATGTCTAGGATGTGAGGGTATTGTTCTGGGAGCCCATTCAGACTTAACTTTTTCTCCGGTAGAATCCTCCGCTTGGCGAGTGCTTCCCGGAATAAAGATCTTGAACCTTCAACTTCAAAGCGAAGCTGAAGGTCATCTCCTTTCTTCCTCCTTGCCTCCGCAACTAGATCAACTTCCGAAAAACAATCCTCCTCTTCAGACTGGGAGGTGTTATGTCTAGCTGCATCTTTCTTTGCTTGCTTGGCTTGTTCGGGAGTTGAAGTGGTTGAAGGCCTTTTGCATTTGGGATGTTTTTTAGCCATGTCTGCATAAATAGCACATGTTAGTGACATTATCATAATTCGAGCAAAGGCGAAAACAGGATAGATAATCAAAGAGTGATGGAACTGCGATGTGTTCTGCGATGTGTTCTGCGATCGCAGAACAGCTATGCGAATCGCAAACCACGTCGCATAGTGGTTATGTGCATAAGCCTAGTCATTGCATACAAATGCGATCGCATTCTCATCGTAGAACAAGGTCTGCGATTGCATAACCACCGCATTTGTCATCCAAGTTTGTGAGATGTTCTCGGTGTGTTTGCGGTGGGTCTGCGGTTCGCAGACTCAATCTGCGATCATAGACTCACCGCGTTTGTCATCTTCCTCAGGCCACTAGGGTTAGGGAGTGCGACCTAAATGCGTTCTACATTTAGAATATGTGGACCGCAAAATTCTTCACATACCCAAGAATAGGCATCCCATTGATCAATCAAACCCAATAGTTTGGTTTTCTAAAAAAATCACGCCTAGGGTTTTCTATACTTTGAACTTCTTCATAAAAAAAAAATCACACCTAGGGTTTCAAAACCACAACTTGAAGGTGAAGATGAAGAGTACATACCTTGAAATAGATGGGTGCCCTTAGATTAATGCTATGCGAACTCTTTGCCTGATGTGGAATATTCCGATGAAAGTCGTCAGAATTTTGCTCTGTTTCCGTCGGATGTTTTGTTTGTTTGTGGTATTATTCTTTTTTTTTTATATACTTATTATGAAGGGAAAAATTGGAAGAGTAATGGAAACACATACCTGACAGGTCTGCTATGGAAATGCGGTTCGCATATTGAAATGCGAGCCGCATTTTTGTATACTCCATCGCGTTTTCACTTAAGTCATGAGCAAAAGTTTCTGTTCCTGTCTGCGATTGAAATGCGGCTCGCATAGTTGGAATGCAAACCGCAGAATAAAAACCTCCACCGCATTGTCAACTGACCTTTTAGCTAAATTCTCTGTGGCTCTCTGCGGCTGAAATGTGGTTCGCAGAGTTGAAATGCGAACCGCAGATTTTCGAGTTTCATCGCATTTTTGCTTAGTATTTTTGGTCAACTTTCTGCCTCACAATGCGATGAGAATGCGGTTCGCATGACGCAAATGCGAACCGCAAATTTGTTGAATTGTGTCGCATTTTTGCTGACTATTCTTGCTTAACTTTCTGCCGCACAGTGCGGCACAAATGCGATTCGCATATAAGAAATGCGATCTCGGCACGACGATGCTAGGATGCCTCAGTACTCATTCCGTTGGTGGGACTTGATCATCTTGTAGAGCCAGCTGCTCTACCACGTGTTTTTCCCCACCTACACCCAGATAATGTTTGATTCGCTGCCCATTAACTTTAAAAGTCCGGAACCCATCCTCCGATGCCAATTCGACAGCTCCAAACGGGAAGACATTTACAACTTTGAATGGTCCAGACCATTTGGACTTCAGCTTCCCTGGAAATAGTTTAAGTCTCGAATTAAACAGCAACACCAGGTCTCCCGCCTTAAACTCTCTCTTCAGAATTTTGGAATCATGGACGAACTTCATTCCTTCTTTATAGACTGCTGCACTCTCATAAGCATGAAATCTGAATTCCTCTATTTCATTCAATTGAGCAAGTCTTAAAGCTCCGGCCTCCGTCCAATCCATGTTTAGTCTTTTTAAGGCCCACATAGCTTTATGCTCAAGTTCAACCGGTAGATGGCACGCCTTCCCAAAGACTAACCGATATGGGGATGTCCCAATAGGAGTCTTGTAAGCTGTACGGTATGCCCAAAGAGCATCATCCAGCTTTCTTGACCAATCAGTCCTATTTGCGTTCACAGTCTTGGAAAGGATACTCTTGATTTCTCTATTGGAGACCTCAACTTGGCCACTCGATTGCGGATGATAAGGTGTGGCAACCTTATGCTTAACCCCATACTTATCAAGGAGCCCTTTGAACACTCTGTTACAGAAATGTGATCCTCCGTCACTGATGATGGCTCTTGGAGTGCCGAACCTGGTGAAAATATTTTTCTTTAGGAATGTGGTCACACTCCGAGCTTCGTTGTTTTGCAACGCAACGGCTTCTACCCACTTGGATACATAATCCACAGCCACTAGGATGTATTTCATCCCACATGAGCTTACGAAAGGGCCCATAAAGTAAATACCCCAAACATCGAACGATTCAATCTCCATAACAAAGTTCATTGGCATCTCATGCCTTCTCGAAATTGGGCCCTGTCGTTGGCATCGGTTGCACGACTTCACCAACTGGTTAGCATCTTGATAAATGGTTGGCCAGTAGTATCCACACTCCAAAACCTTTGCAGCTGTTCTGTTGCCCCCATGATGACCCCCAACTGGTGAGTCATGGCATGCTTTCAGGATTGGTAGCATCTCTTCCTCGGGTACGCACCTTCGAATGATGTTATCTGCACAGACACGGAATAGGAATGGTTCTTTTTTTTTTTAATGAAATTAGTAGTTTATTGATAGATTAGCAAAAATTTACAAAGGAGGGGGACATGAACCTTACCTCGCCAAAAAAGTACATATACCTAGTCATCGTAAAGTGTTGACTATAGATACTTTGATAATTGTAAGTAGTTAGTCCTCTACAAAATGGAGCTACTATTTGTTCTAGTTCGACTATACACAAAAGTACATATGATTGTTTACCATTAATACTAAAACTATCACATTCAGTTTGTCTCGAGAGATCAAAGGGAAGAAATCTTTCTTGAGGATTGTTGTTATGCCGTGTGAGTGTGCTGTTGGCTCTCTGTTCTGTTGTTTGTGCCAGGTTCAGCTGAGAGTTTTGTCGATGCTGGGCGGTTCTGCTGCTGCTTGTCCTTCTGTTGCTGGTGTTGGAGATAATGTTAACATATCTGAAAGTTGTTGGTGCTTCTGTTGTGAGGGCAAAGTTACTGCTGTGTTTTATGTTTGTTGCTGATTGGGTTCCAAGATGAGTTATGTTGTGGAGTTGGCCTGCTGATTGTATAGGTGCACTTCTTTTTTGTGGGTGCTGACAGTGTTTATGGCTGCTCTGATGAATGCTACTGTCTCTGCTGGCAATGCTTGTTCTGTGTTGTAAAGTTGGACTTGTTTTGATCCTCAGGGGGGTGCTAAGTTTATTTTGCTTGCCTATTATGATGAAACTGAGGGGAATGATGTTTTTATAGGTATAAGGTGATTGATGCAATTGTATTAGAATGAGCACCGGGGGTGCTAATACCACACAATACAATTGCGCCAATGACCTACTCCTATAAGAAGCATTTCCTGCAGTGATGATTATGTTATTGTTGATCATGTCCCTGTTTTTGTTGTGGTTGTTGCATATCTGTCTGAAAATGCTGCTGGTGTTGGGGGTTTGATGCATTGTTTCCTTGAGTTGATACTGCTGCTGGAACTGGTGAGTGATGTTAGTCAGTTGTTGAGGTGGGGTGTGTTCTGCTTTGCTTGTGAAATTGCTGTTGGAATTGGTATTTGTTTTCTGTTTTTACTTGTTCTTTGCGTTGTTGTTGCTGCTGAAGTCCTTACTACTTTTGCTGATTTTGTTTCCTTTGATCTGCTTAAGTAGTCTCTGTTCTCTGGTCATTGATCCTGTCTTCTTCTCATTGATGTTCATGAGTGCCTCTATCTGTTCCAGATGGTGATTGCTGCTGTTTATTATTGAAATTCTGCTCTGTTTCCACTCCTCATGTCCCTGCAATGATCTGTCTCTATCCCTACTGCTTCTTTTGATAAGAAATGGCTTCCTTGCAGTGAACTGGCTCTATCTTTATTGCTCCCTGGTAATTACTTTTCCTCTGATTTCCATTATGTGTGTTTCTTGTTAAGTTCTCTGTTCCTGGATTGGTGTAGCCTGCTTCTGTTGCTCCCTGATTATTGTATATCTGATGTGCATACAAGGTATTGTTTGCTGAAGTTGCTGATTCATGCCTGATGTTCCTTCTTTTGCTTTGTTGGTCTGGTGTATCTAAAATGCTGCTGGTGCTTCTGTGCTGCTGATGTTTGTGACTTTTTTTCAGTTTCTGCTGCAGTGTGACTATTGTTACTGTATGAATATGCTGCTTTGAGTTCCATTGCATTGTTGTTGTGAGCAGTTGTGAATTCCAAATTCCTTCTATCTGTCTTTGTTGTTGACTGTTGCTGCTTACATTTGTGCTTTTGATCTGCTTCCACTCCTTGTGCCCCTGCACTCTAGTATGTCCTAGTTGTCTTTCCTGCAGTGTTGTCGTTGCTGGCTGATTGAGGTTGCTGTGCTTTGTGTCCTGCCTCCAGTGAGTGCACGTTGTCATTGAGAGATCCTTCTGCTGTGACTTGCTCGCGAGTGGTGTTCCCAGTGTGCCTGATTGTTCCATTCTCCTCTGTTCACTGTTTTGTTGCATCTGTGCATTGCAGATTCATTAGCAGATCTCCTACTGTTAATTTGCCTCTTGTTCCAACCTGCAATGACAAGAAAAGAGTAGTCAGTAGTATAAGAAAGCCTTGTGATGCTTCCATTGATTAAGTGATGATTGTTGCTTGTTTGTTCTTGCTTGTGCCTTTTTTTCTCCTTCATCCCTTTCTTCCCTCTACTACTGATCATTTTGCTATCTTTACTCGTAGGTAGGGGCACTGTGACTTGTCATCATTCACGATTTTCTTTGCTAAACTGTCCAAGTGGTTGAAATGCAGGCATTCAAAACTTCCTTCCTCGAGTGCTAGATTTGCACAATGGTCTGCCAGCTTGTTCCCTTCCCTGAATATGTGTGATGTGATCAGTGTGAGCCCTTGTTTCATTTGAAAGATTTCTTCTATCTGGTCAATTATACACCATGGGGATTTCCATTTGCCATTTATGATGTTGCTCAATAACATAAAGTCAGTCTGCAGCCAAATTTGCATGAAACCATGGGATATGCAGTATCTCAAAGCTTCCTTGATGGCTTTTGCTTCTGCTTCTGTGTTGGTTCCTTCTTCTATCTCTGTGCCCCGTGCATATATTAGGTCCCCAACTTCATTTCTCACACAGTAGCCAATGGAGCTTCTGCCTGGATTTCCTTTTGATGTTCCATCTGTATTGACCTTTATCCATCCCGGTTTTGGGAATTCCCACATCACTTTGTTATATGTTGTTTTGGGAGTATGTCTTTCTAGCATGTGGAGTAGATCACTCCATTTGTGAGGAGCATTTAGACCTGGTTTTCTGGTATTGACTAGAGCTTGCATTGTAGTGGATATTTGGTATATGAATCTGCTAGTTGTGATTGGTTCCCCATGTTTGATACTATTTCTTCTTTTCCAAAGCTCCCAGACTATGCAGGATGGTAGTGCTTGCAGCACTACTTTGACTCTGTTGATTGTTTGTGCTGTCCAGCATTTCATTATTGCTTGCTGGAAGGTCAGACCTTCTATTGCTATCCCTGCTCTCTGTAGGAAGTATTTCCATACCTTGTTGGCTGTGTAGAAGTCAAAGAAGAGGTGTGTCATTGTTTCCTCCTTTGGTTCAGTGCAGCACCAACATTTCGAAGGTAATTGGTATGCCCATCTTTTCAAGATATCATCCAGTGGCAGTTTGGCCTTCCATACTCTCCACATAAAGAAATTAATTTTGAAGGGAAGTCCTTTGACCCATATCATCTGGCATGCTCTCTTTGGATTTTCTCTTTTCCTAAGATATTCCCACACTGTTGTGACTGTGAAACGGCCTTGGCTTTGTAGCATCCAGAAAGGTATGTCAAGTGATTGTTCCATATTTGGTGCCCTTAATGTTGTTGTTATATGTTCAACAAACTCCTGTGGCAGTGTTTCTGTCAACTGCGATGTGTTCCATCCATCATTTTGCAGGAAATGATTTACGTTCTGAATTGCTTCGTCAATTGGAAAGTTTGGTGGTTATGTGGTATAGTGCTCCCAGCTTAGTCCAGTTGTCGTACCAGAAGAATGATGATCCCATCTTGATTTGCAAGGCAATTTGATGTTCTATGATTTCTCTGCATTCTAACATCTTCTTCTAGGCTTGTGTACCTCTGCTCCAGGGGACTATTACTGCATTGTTTCTTTTTGCAGTATTTCTGATACATGTATGCACTCCAAAGACTTGGTCTCGTTCTGAAATTCCACCAAATTTTGCAAAATAGTGCCTTTGACATGTCGTGTAGAGATCTGAAACCTGCTCCTCCTTCTTCATAAGGAATGCAAAGATTGTTCCATGAAGACCAGTGTCTGCTTTTTTCCCCAGCTGTATTGCTCCAAAAGAATTGCGCAAAGAGCTTGTGGAGAATGTTGATCACCTGTTTTGGAGGGTTCACTGCTGACAGTAGGTGAATAGGCATGCTTTGTAGAACATGTTTGATAAGAGTAGCTCTTCCTCTAATTGAAAGCAGCTTGCCTTTCCAAGATTGAAGTCTGTCCTGTACCTTGTTTAATATCTGTTGATAATATGCAATCCTTTTTCTGGAGTAAAACATTGGACAACCTAGGTAGATGAATGGGAAATCTTGCTTTGTAATGCCTGTGATTCTTTCCACTCTTGATATTACTGTATTTTTGGCCGTGTGGTGTAGGTAGAAAGCATATTTGCTTTTGTTTATCAGCTGTCCAGATGCTGTCTCGTATGCATTTAGCACCTCCATTATCAGGGTCAGAGATGTGGCATCATATGATGTGAAAATGATCATATCGTCTGCATATGCCAGATGATTGATCCTTGGTCTATTTCTGGGCAGTCCAAATCCTTTGTAGTGGTAATTGTGATGTAGGGAATTCAAGCCTTTTGAGAGGGCTTCAGCTGCAATGATGAATAGGGTTGGAGATAATGGGTCCCCCTGTTTGATTCCTCTTGTCGACTTGAAGAAGCCATGGGGTTGGCCATTGATAAGGATTGAATACCAGTTGTTGCCCATGATATCAAAAATCATTCTGATGAATATTTCATTTTTTTTTGGATGTAATTAGTGATTTATTGATAGTTTAGCAAAAATTTACAAAGGAGGGGGACATAAACCTTACCTCGCCAAAAAAGTACATGTATCTAGTCATTCTAAAGCGTTGACTGTAGATACCCTGATAGTAAGTAGTTAGTCCTCTATAGTAAGGATCTTCTATTTGCTCTAGATCATTTATACACAAAAGAAAATATGATAGTTTCTCATTGATACTATGACTATTACATCCAGTTTGTCTCGAGATATCAAAGGGATGAAATCTTCTTTCATGGTCGATGCTATGTTGTGTGGATATGTTGTTGGCTCCCTGTTCCATTGTTTGTGCCAATTTCTGCTGAGGATTCTGTTGATGCTGGATGATTCTGTTGCTGCTTGCGTTTCTGCTGCTGATGCTGGAGATGATGCTGTCATATCTGAAGGTTGTTGGTGCTTCCGCTGTGAAGTCAAAGTTACTGCTGTGTTGTATGCTTGTTGCTGATTGAGCTCCAAGATGAGTTATGTTGTGAAGCTGGTCTGCTGATTGTGTATGTGCAATGCTTGTTCTGCGATGTAGGGTTGGACCTGTTCTGGTCCTCAGGGGGGTGCTGTGTTTATCCTGCATGTATACTATGCTGAAACTGTGGAGAATGATGCTTTTGTAGGTAGAAGGTGATTGATGCAATTGTATTAGAATGACCACCGGGGGTGCTAATACCACACAATACAATTGCGCCAATGACCTACTCCTATAAGAAACATTTCCTGTTGAGGTGATTATGATATTATTGATCCAATCTCTGTTTTTGCTGTGGTTGTTGCATATCTGTCTGGTACTGCTGTTGGTGTTGGGAGAATGGTGCATTGTTTCTTGGTTTGATGTTGCTGCTGGTACTGGTAAGTGATGTTGGTCGACTGTTTAGATGGAGTATGTTCTGCTTTATTTGTGAGGCTGCTGACATTGATTTTTGTTTTCTGTTTTTGCTTGTTCTTTGCATTGTTGTTGCTGCTGTAGTCCTTGCTACATTTGCTGATTTTGATTTCCTTGATCTGCTTAAGTATTCTCTGTTCTCTGGTTGTTGATCCTGTCTTTATCTCATTGAATTTCTTGAGTGCATCTGTCTGTTTTTGCTGGTGATTGTTGCTGTTTATTATTGAGATTCTGCTTTGTTTCCTTTCCTCCTGTCCCTACATTGCTCTGTCTCTGTTTTTACTGCTTCTTTTTATGAGATTGGTTTCCTTGCAGTGTTGTGGCTCAATGTTTATTGCTCTCCCTGCTGAATTTTCTGTTCCTGGACTGCTGTATCTTGTTTTTGTTGTTCCCTGTTTATTGTCTGTCTGGTGTGGGCAAGAGGTGTTGCTTGCTAAGGTTGAAGTTGCTGGTTGCCTAATACTCCTCCTCTTGCTTTGTTGGTCTGATGCATTCAAGAGGTTGCTGGTACTTCTGTGTTGCTGATGATCATGTCTTTTCTTCCTTTTCTGATGCAGTGTGAGTGTTGTTCCTGTGCGAGTATGCTGCCTTGTGTTCCATTTCATTGGTGTTGTGATCAGCTGTGTACTCCAGGCTCCCTCTGTCTGTCTTTGTTGTTAGTTGTTACTGCATACGCTTGTGCTTTTGATCTGCTTCCACTCCTTGTGTCCAATCTCAGTGTTGTGACATGTTTGTCTTTCCTGTAGTGTTGGTGTTGGTGGCTGCTTGAAGTTGCTGTGCTCTATGTCTTTCCTCCAAAGAGTGCACCATGTCATTAAGTGAACCTTCTGTTGCATTTTGCTCTCAAGTGGGATTCCCAGTGTGCCCGGTTGTTCTATTAATATTTGTTCTCTGTTTGGTGCATTTGTGAGTTGCAGATTCATTGGCATATCTCCTGCTGCTGTTTTGCCTTTTGTTTCAACCTGCAATGACAAGGAAAGAGTAGTCAGTAGTGTAGTATAAGCAGTATGAGACAGTATTGTGTTGCATCTGCTTGCTTGTTTGTTCCTTCTTGTGCTTTTTGCTAGTTTATCCCATTGCTTCCGTTCCTCCCTACTGTTGATCATTTTGTTATCTTTACTCGCAGGTAGGGGCATTGTGACTTGTCGTCATTCAGGATTGATGCAAATAAATTTGATCAAGGGTTATCAATGCCATATATGAACAAGACAAGAAAAGGCGTTGGTTAGCCTTGGAGAAGATCCAAGTGTCCATAAATCTTGCTATGGACGAATCTTGTGTTGAAGATGTACGTTGTATTATCGTGTAGTTATTGAAGACATTAATTCTTATTTGTTTGGTCCTACGTGAATATTCTTGAAACTTTGCCAAATTGTGGCCTTTTTGTTAATTAGTTGTTTCCTAGTTGATTTAGGTTAACTAGTTATTCTTTTCCTAGTTGATTTAGGTAAAGGCTCATTCTATATAAGCCTAAACACTTCATTATTTTGATACCTTTTGACATTATTATCAATCAAAAACCGGCAGCACATTGCTCCCAAAATCGTGTGAATTAACTTGTCCAATTTTGGTGTGATTCAAAATTGAACTTGTTCCTTTGTTTGATCGAACAGTTTGCAAGACCATTGTTGTCTTGAGGGTTGTTCGTATAGTATAGGTACTCCGTGACTTCATCAAGAAGGTAAGTAGACTAGTTCCTACTTGTTGTCTTGATAGTTCATTGAGCGTCTTGCTTCTATCTTTGTTTTCTTGTTTTCGCTTTTTATATTGCATCAGTTGGTATCAGAGCAATTATATTGCATCAAGGATTCTCTTTGGTATCATGTCTAATTGATTGAAATGCCGGCATTCTAAAGTTCCTTCCTCCAGTGCTAGATTTGCAATATGGTCTGCCAGTTTGTTTCCTTCCCTGAATGTGTGTGATGTGATCAGTGTGAGCTCTTGTTTCATTTGAAATATTTCTTCTATTTGGTCAATTATACACCATGGGGATTTCCATTTGCCATTAATGATGTTGCTCAGTAACATGGAGTCAGTCTGCAGCCAAATTTGCATGAAACCATGGGATATGCAGTATCTTAAAGCTTCCTTGATGGCTGTTGCTTCCGCTTCTGTGTTGGTTCCTTCTTCTATCTCAGTGCCCATTGCATATATTAGGTCACCATCTTCATTTCTCACACAGTAGCCGATGGAACTTCTCCCCGGATTTCCTTTTGATGTTCCATCTGTGTTGACCTTTATCCATCCCGGTTTTGGGAATTCCCACATCACTTTGTTGTATGTTGTTTTGGGGTTATATATTTCTAGCTTGTGGAGTGACTCACTCCATTTGTGTGGAGCGTCAAAACATGGTTTTCTGGTATTGATTAGAGCTTGGATTGTAGTGGATATTTGGTATATGACTCTGCCAGTTGTGATTGGTTCCCCATGTTTGATACTATTTCTTCTTTTCCAAAGCTCCCAGACTATGCAGGATGGTAGTGCTTGCAGCACTACTTTGATTCTGTTGATTGTTTGTGCTGTCCAGCATTTCATTATTGCTTGCTGGAAGGTCAGACCTTCTATTGCTATCCCTGCTCTCTGTAGGAAGTATTTCCATACCTTGTTGGCTGTGTAGAAGTCAAAGAAGAGGTGTGTCATTGTTTCCTCCTTTGGTTCAGTGCAGCACCAACATTTCGAAGGTAATTGGTATCCCCATCTTTTCAAGATATCATCCAGTGGCAGTTTGGCCTTCCATACTCTCCACATAAAGAAAGCAATTTTGAAGGGAAGTCCTTTGACCCATATCATCTCGCATGCTCTCTTTGGATTTTCTCTTTTCGTGAG
>MCJB01053063.1:0-76789 GCA_002018475.1 Nicotiana obtusifolia
GTTGCCAAATGGCAAATGTTATTTGAAAGTTGTTGACCAGTTTAATTTTGTTGATTTAAATATTGAATACGTATGTTCATTTACTTCCTTATCTGTTTAATTGTCCATGTATATTTGCAAATTGTCGTAGTTGTATAGATATATAGATATATCATGTTTAACAGGATTATCTGGAGTCCGGTCTAGCCTCGTCACTACCTCGCCGAGGTTAGGCCAGGCACTTACCAGCACATGGGGTCGGTTGTGCTGATACTACACTCTGCACTTTTGTGCAGATACCGGCGCAGCTGGTGTCAGACAGTAAGTAAGGTGGACTTCCAGATTTTGCGCGACTTTCCAGGCGACTCAAGGTAGGACTGCAGCCGTTCGCAGCTCTTGACGTCATCTGTCTATATTTTTGTCTCTATTTCCATGTAGCTCGGAAATAGCATTTTTGATATTTCTTTCAAGACCTTTGTATGTAGTAAATCTTAGACTGTCTGTGAAACTGCGTCACCAGTTCTTGGGTAGATTTTGTAAAGGAAAAGACGATGTATATAATATATAATATTTCCGCATTTTGGTCGTTTATTTAATTATGCAAATTATGAATGATCGATTATGCTTGCTCACGTATTAAAGGAAATTAATTATCGGCTGGCCTAGCTCCCATTAGTAGGCGCCATCACGACTCCCAAGGTGGGAGATTTGGGGTCGTGACAGTCACCGACGTTCTGCCAATTGATGGCCGCAACTTAGCTTCGTAGTCAAGAGTATCTCTTGGGCATGCTTTTCTTTTCCTTTGTTATTATCTTGAATGTTTTGATGTTTTTCTTGTGCAGCTTCAGGGATGATTATGTTTTAAAGTCAATCGCTCCCATGCAGAGATTACTTTACATTTTTCAGTGCAAAGCTCTCCCAACAAGTGGAGATGCACTCTACAAATCAAGCTCTCCCAATAAGCGGAGACACTTTTTAATGCAAAACACTCCCAACAAGCGGAGATGCATTCTACAACTACTCCCAACACGAAGAGTCTCAATGCTCTGACAGCTGCGGAACGCTATACATCCCAGCTAACAAATCGAGTCAAGTTCAAGTATCCCATCATCCCGATCCCATTTAAATAACGGCTTGCCGACAGCCAGACATCATCATTCCTGCATCAATTACATCACATCGTAACATATTCTATATTGCCATTTATGGGTATGTGTGTATTTCAGTTTTTGCAGGATCGCAACGTGGAACTCCTTCTAAGCAGCAGAACAAACTACAACGCTATGAGGGACAACAAACTCATTAGCGGCCAAGGATCCGAGCTCAAGTTCGAAATGATCAGTAGGACTCTAATTTTTCGATATATTTCAAGCCAAGCCACAGATTCAAAGTTGTCATGAGTACCGAATCTTCTGATTTGCAGTATCGTCATAATACGATACTGGGGCAATTCCTGCGAGCATCGCTTCCTCAAAGTCATCACTCCAGAACTAGATGAGGCCTGATCCTTGTTAAGCCCAAGGTATGTAAGTAATTCAAATCCAGAATTCGGCCCGATTCCCCAAATTTTTCCTAGGAATTCTCTAAATCTTGCAACTCATAATCCTCGTGCCATTCTTGCAATGCCTGCCTAAAGTCGGGACAAAATTATCTTTGGATCAATATCTTTTCCCGAAAACTCTTTCATCGTCTTCGGTCAAAGAGGGGCAGCTGTTGACGGCTAATTTTGGCCCTCATTTTTGAAATTAGTTTATTTGTACAAAATAATTTACAATCAATGTTGTTAAAGTATTTTCCATCGATAAATACTTATTTTACAAAATTAACGAGGTATTAATAGTTTTGAAATTAATAACCTAGTATTAGTATTATGAAGTTACAAATATACTTACTATTTTAAAGACTATTAAATTAATTTTTAAAATATGCCACATAGGATTTATAATTAATTTAACGAATCATTCTTAAATTTTGATTAATTATATTACTATGTTAATAATTAAAAAATTAGTGTTACAATTTAGAAAAAAAGTATTTTATAAATAATTAATAATAGTAATTAGTAGTATATTTGATATTTATAATTTTACTATATTTATTGGAAATAATAACGTTTATTTAGTTTAATTTTAAAAGGGATTAAAAGGCCAAAAGGCTATAATTGCAATTTCTACTTAAACATGGTTTGGCTACCATTAAATTAATTATAGCCCAATACACTAGCCCATATCCGAAAATATCTAGTCCAATAACCTCCTGTCCACTTTGGCAATTCATAACACTCCATTTGAGTCAATCAAATCGTGCCACGTCACCCCTTTATCACACTCACACAAGAAACACATCTAATCTGGACCATTAACTCATTTGATGAAAGGCCCACGTTTTATCCTACTTTCCCTTTAATTTAAACACCTCACAGATCTAATCTTAGTCGTTGAAACACATAGATACAATGGCTCACATAATTCCTCATAATAATCTTTTAATGCTTGAATTACCAAGGCCATTGGTCAAATAATCCAACGGTCCAGATTAATCCCCTCATCCTTAACCCAGAGAAGCCCCCCCAATCTCTCAAACCCTAATTCATTTGTATCTCTCACAACCGACCCCCTTTCCTCTTTCGTCTTCTTTCTCTCAGACCACCATGAAAAATCAATCAACAAAACCTTGCACAAATCTGTGCAAGGTTATGAGACCCTTAGCAAATCGTTCTTTCCTGATTCATTACCCATAAATCCCGCTGACTTTCCCTTTTGTTCGCCAAATCTGAAACACCAGAGCCTGGGCTTTTGAAATCGAAGCGACATTCCGTCTTTACTCTCAAATCTACCTAGCAAAGTCAAATCACCTTATCCCTAGGCTATGAAGTATAAAATCGTATTTCCATTTTCATTGATTGAGTTTCAAAACCCTAATCCGAAATCCTTAGCTAACGGTGCAAGGTCGAATCCTCAGGGATTCTTTGTACTATGTCAGAATCGATGGCATGCATGGCCATTTTACAGTACCATCATCGTTATTCTTGGTCCAGAGGTTAAGCACAGGGACCTTCACACATTGGGCCTTTACCCGATGGATTCCTATTCTCAACGGGCAGTTCTCCTCTCTCAGGTACAAGTTATCTTTACTCTCATCACTGTCATCTCAATTTTCACTCAAGTATAATCACATCATCTACTACCCGTCATCTTTTACTATCCCAGTTTGAATCCTTGAACCGTAAGCCATTAAATGGCACTATAAATAAGGCTTTGAATGCTCTCACCTAACAATACCTAAGAGACTAAACAAGAATAAAAAAATCTAACACGAGCTATCAAACTTCAAAGCCTAGGTCTTCTCTGATTAATTCTATTCTCCTTTTGTTTTTTTGAGTTCTTTCATTGCTATAGCTTGAAGCTTTGAATGCTACACGACTAAATTGAATCCTCATTTGGTCTTCTACCCATAAGGAGGTTAGTATACCTCCACTTCCCTTTCCATTAACTATTTTTTCTGAAACAATGAATATACCATTTCATTACTGACGTCATTCGTTTGTAATGTTGACATGAGCTGATGATTGTTTGTTCTAGCTTATAAGAACTTGTTGCTGATTTATGATTGACTACTATGTTTTTTCTTTGTCTTGAATCAGTTTGATTAAATTATCATGTGACTTTGTTGACTGTTATTTTAAATCAAATGGCCTATACCCCTAAGCTCTTTGATATGCCTTGATAATTTCCTCTGTTTGTTCTTCCTTCAGATTCCTCTAGTGTTTTATTGTGATCTTTATGCCTACCACACTAATCTTGTTTTAGTGAAATCTGTTAGCACGTTCTTAAAGTTTGTTGTCTGATGATTTAACTAAGATGGATGTAAATGCTCAAGGCTTAATCCTGTACTACTCTTTTGAAGCATGATAAGTTTAAATGTATAAGATCTTTTCTTTCTTCCCATAAATGTATAGTAATCTAAAATAGTCCTTGAGTCATTACTGTGAAAATCTTGTAGTTGTATTCACTGTTAAGCACATCTGTGAGTCTCATTTATGTGACATAGTTTTATTAGGGTAAATAGGTTAATTCTCTAATAACTTCAACTATTATCTTTGTGTGTGTTCTATTATGATCAAGCCATCTTCCATGATTTAGGTTATGTCCATGTTTGTTGTTGGATATCAGTTATTAAGTTGGTAAGTTGAATATGGCTCCATCATGTCCAAACATTCATCTCTAATCCGTGCATCTGAGTTAAACTTGTTTAATATGGAGTATCCCCTGTCTAAGAATCTTTCATAATTGATTAATTTAATTTAATGGAGTATAATTCTATCCAGAATAAAGATTAGATTACTATGGTACTAATGTATTAGTCATGATCTCTGAGTCCACCCTCATATCTTTGTGCACTTCTATGGTTCTGTTGATTGCTTGACTGAGTTAATGATTGATATATTGGCACATATTGATATTAGTTAGAGTTCTCAGAGGTTGTCTTGTACTGAGTTTAAGCCAGGGAAAACACCAAACTGCCCTCAAGTTGTGATAATGCATTTGCCCATCTAAAATACTGAAGTTGAGTTTCTCCTCACATGGAGTGGAGTCTAATTCTGAATATATCTAGCATACCACATTCTATTTGATGATATCTATATCCATTGGACCTCACATAATGGCTCTAACAGTAACTTATCATAATCACTATTCAGCCTTTTCTGTTTATGCTAGTAATCCTAAGTCATCCAATGATTTTGTTTGGTTAACTACATGTATGCTTACTTGTTTTTGTCAAACTCCAAGCCTAGTTTTCATGAGGATCCCTGTAGGAGTTCTGAATGTGATTACTATCCTTAACTTCTGTCGATACTGATTAATGCTCTGCTCAATTTATAGTATGCGCTTCTTAACTAAGATTAATAATCTGGTATCATCCTGAAGCTGCTTAGACTGAATCTGTACAAACACTCTTTGAAAAGCATTAACCATAGCGATAAACCTGCAATGAGTTGTAATTGTTAACCTGTGTACATTTAAGGATCAAGAATTAGTCAACTTGTTGTTTAATGTGATTGGGTTCTATTGAGATGCATGCCTGTATTCATAAGTGATCATACACTAGAACATGTTCTTCTATCCTTAGGATGTTTGGTGCCAGATGTAGGATCCCTTAGCAGTAACATGATCATGTGTTTGAAACTCTTTAGGAACTGTCCAACATGCTAATTACCTACTTAGTTCTAAATGTAGTTTTGATGACATAGATAAACTGTTTTATGCCTCTGTGAAACTCTGTTAAGAAGGGTATGTTTTTCTATGGTATGGTGTTGTAATGGTGATTGATTCGCATTGAAAGTGCCTCATTGGTACTTAAACCTATAGGAAAGAATGGGTCATTAGTGGTTAGGGGTATTTAGGAGTAGAGTATAACTCTTTGTTGGGCTACTCTCCCTGGCTCAAGCATTGCCCTAGGCCTCGTGACCCTTGGGAACTTTGAAGTGTCAGGGGATTCAAAGGGGGATTTGACCTTGAGTGAAACTCTATCCTTAGCCCTTACTTCATTGATAATCATTACACTCTTTGGGTTTAGTATTTAATGACAATGAAAGGTTTCCAATATGAATCCTTTTCTATACATAGCCACCACATTAGTATGACCTCCCTAATGTTTAGATACTGTTAGTCGCCTTATTTTATTTTTGCTCGTAAGTTTCACGCATGGATGTGTATAAAGTATTTTTTTTCTAATGACCTTCTCGTTTTTCTTTTGAACATGTACAATGGTTGGGCCTATTGAGTTCTCAAGGAACTCGGGCCCAAGCCCAGCGTCACTGCATTTTAGGATGTCTGAAGTCAGTTGCTGCCCGTTTTGATATCTGCTGGACCTACCTTTTTGAGTCCCAAAACTAGAGTCCATCCTCTTTCCTTTGCTTCTTTACCATTTACTGTCTCATTACCAGACAACCTTATTGCTTCACTACCTTTGATGTGCCCTTGTTGTTTTCGTATCTCTCACTTGTATATAACAATTGTCATATTTGATTGAATGCTTTATTTTACCTTTTGAATCATGTCGACAACTTAGGCAAGCTCTAAAAGAACATAGGATTAGAAGAAATATTAGGCTTAGTAATAATTAGTTTTCATTCGTTAGTCACATACTGCTCACGCAATTAACCTCATATGTTTCACTAACATTTTATGGAGACGTTGAAGCCCAAGAATAGCTTAGCAAGGACGACAACCCCTTATTTTCAAAAACCAGAAATAGAATCGAAAATTGGCCTTCTAGAAAAGCGAATCTTTCTAAAAGCAGAGTGCTGCCACTAGCAAAAGGTTGTTAAATGTTTTCCTAAAAAAAATTGCGATTTGAAAGCTAAGGTACATCTTAGACTCATTTTCTTACAACTCCCTTATTTTCACTAAAGTTACACAAACAGTCACATCCTTTAAATACAAAGTATTTTATACCTTGGTCTTTTCCCACATGTTTTCATAAATACAAATATCATACACTTATTTCTAAACTCTTTCAATAATCTACGTACCAACAATATTTTCTGAGGCTCCTCTATGTAAATTCATATCCTTTTAAAACTACGCATCTTCCTTGTAAGTATTATGTTCTAATATATAGTAAGCCGTACTCTTTTAACACTAGTTAATCATAATACAAACAACTAATTCTTTAATTCTAGTCTAAGTCCTATGGAGCTATCTCAGATAAATTTTAAGGGGTGCTTAACACCTTCGCCTTAGAAGAATAAGAACCCTTACCCATAATCTCACATGTTAGCAGACCAATAAAGACTATGAATTTAGTAATTAAATATGTACCCTAGTATACCTTTCAATATTAGGTGGCGACTCTCTTTCATCTATAATAGAGAAACCACAAGTTGAATATTATTTTGACTAGTGCAAAATAGGGTGCGACAACCATCACTGGAGGTTTTAATTGTACAAAGATTATCTGAGTTCTTCGGGGAGTAACCCTTGCAGCCTTACTGTTTCCTATTTTGATGATGCTTCCTTTCAAGTCATACTCTTCATCTAGGGTGATCATATTAACCCCTTGATTTTGGTGGTTCAGCAGTTGGTTACGCTTCACCTTGATGGAGTTGGGGTGCATTGAATGGCTCCACTTTAGATCTGCGACTCAATTTCATTTTTCAATCTGAAGCAATCCTCGGTATCATGCGCCGGTACGCCTGAGTGTTAGACACATCGTTTGGTTGCATCAAAGTATTTTGAAGGATGATTAGGAGCTCTCCCTTCTACCAGATATATCAAGCCAACTCTCCTTAGTCTTTCAAATAGTTGAGCCTAAGGTTCAGCAATCGGGTGTAGTTTCTGGGAGCTCTTTCTTCAAAATTTGGGCGAGGTCAGGGTGCATAGGTGGGTCAATTTTGATGAGTGGTGGTCCGAACTGGAGCGTATGGTCGTGGTATATTTGGATTTATATGGGCGCGAGGTGGGTTATATTGGGGTTGGGTATTGTAGTATGGTTGTGTGTTGTATAGTGGAGCATAAGTAGGTGGGTATAGAGGATGGGTGTTTGGTGAGTAAGAGTTGTTTCTATGGTGTGGATTTGAGTGGTAATAGGGACCAATTGCTGATACCTCTTCTTTTTTCTTCTTTTCATTGCCTATCAAACTAAATTGAATTGATTTGCTAGTTGCTTGCAAAGCGGCCATAGATTGTATTTTGCCAGACTTGATGCCTTTCTATATAAAGTCTCACATCTTAACAAGTTTGGGGAACTTGTGCACCATCATGCCCATCATTTTTTCAAAGTAGATTCCTGCTTGAGCCCTGATGAAGTATTTGGTCAGTTCATTATCATCTAGTTGGGGCTGACTCCTAGCAGCCTCCGACCTCCAACGATGGGCATATTCCTGAAAATGATTCTAACGGTTTTTTCTGCACATTTACAAGGAAGAACCTATTTGAGGTAATTTCTGTGTTGAACTAGAAACGGTTCATGAAATCTTCTACCATATCCTTCCACTCCCTCTGGTATTTGAGATCTTGGCGAGTGTACCAAGTAAGTGCCTACCCTGTCAAACTTCTTATAAATAGCTTCATCCTTAACTTCTGATTTCTTCCTACTCCAACTAGCTTATCACAGTATGCTCTCAAATATGCATGGGGATCACCTGTCCCATCAAAGATGCCAAACTTCAGAGGCTTGTACTCTACCCGCATGTCCACATCAAGGTGTATACATAGATCCTCATAATCTAGAATTTCGCTCCCTTGAGCGACCTGATGGTTCTTCATTTGTTTCCTCAATGCCAACAATTGTTTGGATACCGACTCTTCCGCCTTATACTTAGCTTCCTTCTCTATTTCGGCATGCTGATCGATTCATAAGGCAGCCTGACCGTGATGGCCGCTGTAAAGGTGGGTTCTGAAATGACATATACGGGTAGAACATATCGCTCGTGTGTAGTAGTATGTGCTGCAAGTATGTGGTAGTTTTGATTGGTGGTGAAGGTAACACCATCATGAGGAGGGGTATGAACTATATTGGTAGTGACTAGTGGATTTTCTGGTCTTTAAACATAATTTGGTATACAAGGGGTGTGTATGAGAGGATTTGGTGGGTTTGCAGTGGTTACTGGGGGTATAATCTGGGTTGTAGTGACAAAAGTCAGGGTATTGTTTTCTTGGCGAGTAGTTAGAGGAAGTAATCGGGGATCGAATCTAGTGAAGGAAAACGATGTGGTTATGGCAGCTCCCCCCTCAACGATTCCATCTCTTGGGCCATCCTAGCAACATGTTCATCATTCAGAGTATCATCCTTTTCTCCCTATCGCCCCAGGCTATCAGCTATTACTAGAGCGTTTTCGGTCGGGTTATCTGTTGTAGAAATCTTCCCTTTAGATCTCAAGTTGTATGGCGGTTCCGCCAGTTTTCGGGTCAACACAAACCAACCTTTTCTTTTGGGGAATAATAATAAAGTAACGCAAGAAAAAGAAAGAAAAGAAAAAGAAAAAAGAACAGAAGTCAGTTCCAGTTTTTGCATAAATGTGGACACACAAAGCAGTTAGTTCACATATTCAAGAAAGCGTGTTTCCTAATGTGCGAAGGACCTCTCTTTGCCGGAGGTGGGCCTGAGTCTCGAATATTTGTCAAACAATTAGATTTGGCACGTTCAGATCCGAAGCAAACTTTTGGTTTTCATTATAATATTTGGATTGTAACCGGCGGGAGCAAAGGCTACAACATTGTTTTCAACATTCATAAGATTACATGGGCTCAACAGACTTGCCCTTAGGGAAATGGAAGGGTTCGAGATAAAAGATAAAAGGTGGAAAAAAGGGTGAAATCAACTAACTTCTAATAGCCATCCCCATAATCATTTCTCGTGTATTCTTCCTCTTCAGGTTCCTCTTTCGGGCCTTCTTCAAATTCTTCTTCATCATCATTGAACTCGGGCTCTTCCTCTAGGTCTTATTCTTGTTCAATCTCACCAAGGTGGATTGGAGGTTACCTCAGAATGTTTCCAAGACCACATGCAGCAAGTTAATGTTGATCTATCCTCTCCTGTGTGGGAAAACCAACAATTCGAGCAGTGCCAAAGAGAAGGTTATGGGGCAGAGACATTCTCGGGTATCTTGATCATACTGAAACTCTTCTAAGTACCATTTATAGCTCTCTCGATATCCAAACCTGTCGAACTATTGGTCCAGGCTTGCCCATCCATCTTCAATGTTCCTCAAGTTCCGACCCATCAATTCCAAAGCATCGAAAAACCTGTAGCCAGACATGGTGACCGGTAGTATCGGCTTCCTCCCAGTAAATGGCAGCTCTTAAAGCTGGTAACTTTTTCCAACGTTGGCACCAAATCATAGTCAGCGAACATGAAAACCACTTTGCAGGATCCCAAAATTCTATCAACAAATGGGTAAGCACTCTGTCGGCCCAGATGTTCCGTAAGGAAGTCAATGCTCCTAGGTGCATCCTAATTTCATCTCCATGCTGTTGGTGGATGTTCTTCCACCATTTCTTTAGCTTGTGCGGTGCTCCCATGACCATATTGATTTCGGGGATGTTCTGGTTGATTTCCATTTCTGAAGAGGGTAGAAAAAGGGTTTGATAAGTGTTTGCTCCGAATCTTTAGTGTCTCATCATGATAGTTCGTCGTTCCACAAATGTTATATCGTTGAGTGCATGACCCGTTGATATTAGGGTGGCTTTCCTAATTGTGTGTCGATACCAAGGACTTATGCACCTAGGGTTTATGCAATGTGACCCACATTGCTAGAGTAGAGTGTTTCCCAATTTTGAGTTGGACTAAATCTACGAGAAGTTATGTCAGTTGACCTGACAAAGCCATCTCTGAAACTAATGAATTTTGTGAAAAAAGGTTCGGAGGGGTGTAAAAGACAACCCTCACGTGCCATTGTGTGTGATAGTGTATGTCCAAGACACGATAGGAAAGGGTGTGATGACAGTATATAAAGCAGTAACAGATAGTGGGATGTTAGCAACAACATTAAAGCAAGCATATAAGTACATAATGAACAAGTAAGCCAGGTAAGCACATAGTAGCAAACTAAGCACAGTTAGAATAGTATATAAACATTCCTAAATTCCAAGTCTAGTCTAAGTCTGCTAAGGTAAGATCCTAAGTGTAATTCCCCAGCAGAGTCGCCATGTTGTTGCACCCTATTTTGCACGAGACCAAACAAGATTCAACTAGTGGTTTCCCTGTTAATGATAAAAGAGAGTCACCGCCTAATATTTAAAGGTATACTACTGTTTACCCTTGGCTTCGGATAACAATTAAATTTGTACGGGGTTTTAAGGACACGTGATTTGGTTTGATACGAATAAAGGATGAATAAAATTAAAGGCTAAATTCAGTAAGTAAATTGAGAAAGAATGCAAACCATCAATCTAGAATAGCTTCACCTTGATAGAATTCTCTAAGATAGACAAATACGAAACAAATAGATAAAGAAAACAATTAGAGCAGATTGTATTTTTGTATATTGATCGTTGTTCTTGCTGTGTCCTTTTACAATTATGCTACCCCTTTATATAGGGAGGGGAATGAGTCTTATACAAGGTAAAAAACCTATCTACAAGGTAAAATATCCCTTGAATTACTGACTTCAACGTCCTTGCTGATTTCCGCCGTGATTCCCGCCGAGATACTTACGTATCACGGCATTTATGGTCCTTCTGTTACGCAAATCTGATAATTTTACCCTAGGGCGTTTTACCCTAATCGACCTCAATGATGTCGTCTCGGACATCTTGGCTTCGAGTTTCGTTCCGATGATATCCGGTCTCGACCTTCATTCCTTGATGTCTTGATCCCGACCTATCGAGCAGTAATTCTAATCGACACCAGCCGTACGAATTCGAACCCGATATTCCCTATGCTAGTGATCGAATTCGACCCCATACAGATAGTCCCCTCGTTTTTTGGAGAGTAATGATGAAAAGCGATATGCGCCGCCTCTTTTAAGATTAGGTGAAATGGAGACATACTTATGGCGCGCGTGACACGGAATTCGGGGCGTCACATCAAAAGAAACAAAACGTCATATTGATAAATGACGGTGGCATGATGACGCACGTGGTAAGTATCGAAAAAGTCTTTTCATAGACCAACTGAAGACAAACCTCTGCAACTCTTGCAAATGCTAATTAATGTTTCCTCGTTTTTGGATGCCAACCGCCACCTTTAAGAGGGTATAAATAGCCCTCTTTTTCTTCAGTTCCAAAAGTTTGCGTTATTTGAACATTATATTCTTCAAGTTCTCTTAGTTTGTTCACAGGTGATCTTCCCCTTTCTTCTTGTCTCACCCTTGCATCTACTAGCTTCTTTAACTCTGCACTAAGAATGGCAAAGACATCCAAATCTGCTCCCCAGAAACAAACCCCCTCTTCTTCTCAACCCGCTGGAAAACCTGAGCCTGTCGTTGCTGAGGAAACTATGACCGAGCCCCCTCTAAAAGCGTTCGTACCGGTTGGGTGTTCAATCGGTTCCGATTTTAAGGTAGAGAAGGCTTCTTCTGTACTGGGCCGGGGCGAACCGGTCACTAGATACATTTGTTCGATTACGAACAAAATCATCGACAGGGTGAAGGAAGATTGTAACTGGGTTGGTAAGTGCGTGGTGGTTCCCGCACCGGAAGAGGCGATAACCACCCACGTGGAGGGCTACTTGAGTGTTTACACCTATCCCTTCACATTGGCTCCTTTGGACCCTATCATCGTCGCCTTTTGCAAAAGGTATGATGTAATGCTGGGCCAGATTCACCCCTCCATTTAGAGAATAGTCATTCTCTTCCGCTTTTTTGTAAGCAAGATCGATGGGCACCCTTTCACCCTCGATCATCTCTTACGGCTATACAGTCCCCCAATATCCGAGGGGGATTAATAAAACTTGCTCGCCGGGCAAGCAAAGCCCCCTTCTCGAGCATCGACGAGGACAGGGATCGAGGTTGGATGAGCCGATTTGTTTGAATAAAGACATCGGTCTTGATTCCCACCAAAGACATGCCGTTCCCTGAGAAGTGGAACATGAACAGTAAGTGCTATACTCCTATTTCAATTTGTCCGGTGTTTTTTCCTTTGATATCTCACTAATCGATTTCACGTGGTGTAGCTGTTTCTCGAACGCCCGCTGCGATTATGCACTTGAAAGAATGGGTCGAGAAGGTGGTGTCTCAAAGGACCTATTCGGAGCGTACCTGGCGCGAGCTATCGAAGGACCGGTGGGAGGCCAAAAATCATGGTGAGACCGGTGACGTTTAAATTCTACGCCTTATATTATCGATAATGTTGCTGACTTATAACTTACTTCACTCTTCATTTGTAGGTCTATCGAAGGACGTTGAATTGAGGCCAGCGTCCCCTGGTAGAGATATTTCCTGCCATCCCCTTGCCTCAGAGCAGGAGAAGGAGAAAAAGAGGAAAGAAGTCCCCAGTTCTTCTGGGCCCGAGAGGAAGAGGCCGAGGAAAAGTATAGCTCGCAAGCTCAAAATCTCGGACTTATCTTATCGATTGGTAGTCGAGTCCGAGGAAGACGAAGACCTTGAATTTTTGGGCAGCGAGCCATCTCGGGCAGTCCCCGAGCAGAGGGCCGATGAAACATATCCTCATCGAGGAGAGGGCCCTGAGATAGGGGCGAGAACTGGGGCTTCCGCCGATGCGAGAGAGGCGACGCAGGGAATCTCGGGCCCCATAGAAACAATGGATTCCCCTTCTTTCTCGGAGTCAACTTTTAACGAGGCCCAGGCCGCAAAAGGACACTCCCCGAGCAAAGGCCCATAATGGAAGGACCTTTCCAAGGTTTCTTCGACGGCGTGCCATCGGCGGTTACTTTTCGGCTCGAAATACCGAGGAAGAGTCCCTCCACCGGAACGAGCAAGGCATCTTTCGGTCCGGAGCTGGTCGATAGATTTCCTGCTCCGAGTTTAGATCTTGATCGGAAGCGGATAATAAAGTTTGCCATTCCCGAAGATGCTAGGGCCCTTTCTACGTTGGTGGGGGTGGCTACTTATCTTCGGTGTTTGGTAACCGAAGAAGATCAGGCCGCGATGGACGAGGTGGACGTACCCTGCTTGTTCAATGAGGCTCAACAAGCATTAAATAAGGTAAGTTTTTGATAAGCCTTGTCTGGTGTTCGCCATTTTACATTTCAAACTTCGACTAACTGACATATTTTCTCTTGTACTTGTAGGCCTCGGTGCTTCATCATGAGGCTTTTCTTCGACAAAGGGAAGAAATGGAGCGTCGTGAGCGGCTCGAAGGGGAGATGTTGATTCCTCGGGCCAAACTAGACTTTGTGCGTAGAGAAAATTCTGGCTTAATCGATCAGATGGGGCAGTAGCTCGACCAAATAAACCGATTCCGATCCGAGGCAAGTGTGGCCAAAGCAGAAATAAATGAATGGAGAATTAGGACCGATCTGCTGACTTCGGAAAAGGAGGCCCTCCAAGCTCAAATGGTTACATCGGAAAATCAATTATCGGAGGCAAAAGAGAAAATCGGGGCTCTGACTAAGAGCACCGATGTGCTTCAATCCCAAGTCGACGTGCTCACTTCGGACCGTGAAATTTTGGTCAATGAGCTGCAAACGGCAAATCGGAGGTTGCTGCATCCAAGGCTGAGGCCGATGAGTTAGTGTCCCAATATAGGGCTGATGCCGAGGCTGCTCAAGATCAATCGAAGATTTTGGTCGAATATACCAAGTGCCAAACCCGCCTATCTGTTCTTGAAGAGTTACAAGCTCGGGGCTTCGATCTATCAACCGAGATCGATGATGCTAAAAAGATCAAAGCCAAAGCCAGAAAACAGGCCTTCCCAGAAGAAGAAGAAGAAGAAGACTCCGAGAATTCTGAATAAAGCGCTTCTTTTGTATATTTTTTTTGTGTGTAATGAAGTCCCCATTTCTATAAAAATACTTTGTTCATATATATATATATATATATATATATATATAAGTCTTCTTTTCTTTCCATTCCTTGCTGACTTATTTTGATTCTCCGTACTAGAACCGATGGTTCAACTTGTTGAATTTTCTGTTCTTCAGGCTTACTTTAGACTTAGCCAATTTCAAGATATGCCTTAGCAGACTTTCCCTTTCTTCGATCGATTTGGTAAGGCCTTAGCCTCGAAAACGTCTAGGGTTTGCCTCAATAGGTCTTAATTCCCTTCGAGTTTCATTAACTCGATACACCCTTTGCCTTTTAAGAAATCGAGGTTCGCCTTAACCGGTCTTACTCCCCTTCGAGTTTCATCAATTCGATACGGCCTTAGCCTTTTAAGAAATCGGGGTTTGCCTTTGTAGGTCTTATTTCCCTTTTGAGTCTCATCTACTCAGTACGGCCTTGGCCTTTTGAAAAATTGGGGTTCGCCTTAGTTGGTCTTATTCCCCTTTGATTAAATATGATTTTCGTATGAAACTTTGAGCAATGCTAGTTTTTGATCGAACAACGAAAATCGAAACGGCCCTTGGGCTCGGAGACAAGATATCGATGCAAAGAACTTTTATTAGTATTCAAGTGCTTGTACAATTTGCTTAGGGGATAGATCAATCTATTTGGGTACGGTTCTTTTGATCGTTTGACCCTTACATCAATTCCTAATGATCTATAAAAAATTCCCCCGAATTGAAGTAGCTAAGCAGTCTTCTAATATTTAAGGTCGATGGAAGTTTAGCACCGAACATTGTTGTCTTCGATATGCGACCATTCTAAGTTAGCACGTTTTCTGGTTGCCTCATTTAAAACCTTGCCGTAAAAGCCAATTTGGGACCAAACCGGTCGAAGGGAAAAAGAGTGCAACGCGTGCTTTTAGTCCTAATGTCCTGTGCTTTCCGGCTCGAGGTTATTTCACTTGATACCTGTAGGTGTTAGTAACATAAAACAAACAAACAAAGAATGAAAGATCATATCTCAACAATAGTATCGTTTCAAGTGGTTTATGTTCCAATTGTTCGACAGCTGTTTGCCGTCCATTGTTCCAAGCTTGTAGGATCCCTTTCTGGTGATCTTTATGATGGAGTAAGGCCCTTCCCAGTTCGGCCCTAACTTCCTTTCGTTTGGGTCTTGAGTATTTGGTGTGATTTTTCTGAGCACTAGGTCTCCGATGTTGAAATGTCGAAGATGGGTTCTCCGATTGTAGTACCTTTCAATCTTTTTCTTTGGGCGGCCAATCGAACAAGGGCTGCTTCCCTTCTTTGATCCAATAATTCCAAATTGGTATTCATAGCCTCGCGATTCGATTCCTCGGTTTCATAGCGCAACCTGATACTCGGTTCACCTACTTCGACCGGTATCAAAGCTTCAGCACCGTACACTAAGGAGAAAGGAGTGGCTACGGTGCTGGTTTTCTCGATTGTCCGATACGCCCATAGGAGTTCAGGCAATATCTCTTTCCACTTCACCTTCGCATCGGTCAACCTCTTTTTGAGATTTCGAATTATGATTTTGTTGGTCGATTCAGCTTGTCCATTGCCGCTGGGGTGATAGGGCGTCGACAGGATCCTTTTGATCTTGTTATCTTCGAAGAACTTCGTTACTTTGCTGCCAATGAATTGCTTCCCATTATAGCACACGATCTCTGATGGCATCCCGAATCGACATACGATGTGATCCCAGATGAAATCGATCACTTCCTTTTCCCTAACCTTCTCGTATGCCTGCGCTTCAACCCATTTGGAGAAATAGTCAGTCATAAAAAGAATGAATTGAGCCTTACATGGCGTGTAGGGGAGAGGGCCGACGATGTCCATTTCCCATTTCATGAATGGCCACCGCGACAAGACCTAATGCAACGTCTCCCCGGGCTGGTGGATCATCGGTGTGTGCCTTTGGCACTCGTTACATTTGCAAACGAACTCCTTTGCATCTTTTTCCATATCAATCCAATAATAGCTGGCTCGGATAATGTTTTGGACCAGGGATTTGACGCCAAAATGATTCCTGCATGTGCCTTCGTGTATTGCCCTTAAAATATATTCGGTGTCACCCGGTCCCAGACGTATCGTGAGGGGGCCACCGAATGTCCTTCTAAATAGGGTTCCGTCATCGGATAAACAGAACCGACTGCCTTTGTGCGCAATGTTCTCGATTCTTTTGGGTCCGAGGGGAGCTTACCGGAGCTGAGATACTCTATATACTTATTCCTCTAATCCCAGGTCAGACTTGTTGAATTGATTTCGGCATGGCCTTCCTCCACCACCGACCTCAAGAGCTGCACGACCTTCTCGGACTCGATCTCGTCATCTTCGACCGATCCCAGATTGGCGAGGGCATCAGCCTCACTGTTTTTCTCTCGGGGTATGTGTTGCAATGTCCATTCTTTAAACCTATGCAGCGTGATTTGAAGCTTGTCCAAATACCTCTAGATTCGTCCTTCCCTGACTTCGAAAGTTCTGTTAGCTTGATTTACCACAAGGAGGGAATCGCACTTGGCTTCGATTATCTTCGCTCCCAGGCTTTTGGCCAGTTCTAAACCTGCAATCATAGCTTCATACTCCGCTTTGTTGTTAGTTAATTTTACAGTCTTGATAGACTGTCAAATCGTATTCCCAGTTGGGGGCTTTAGCACGATACCAAGACCCGATCCCTTCGCGTTCGAGGCGCCGTCTGTGAACAGGGTCCACACTCCCGAAAGAGTCCCCGATTCGGTCATTAATTCTCTTTCGACCTCGGGTATTAGCGACGGCGCAAAATCAACGATGAAATCCGCTAATACTTGAGACTTAATCGCAGTTCTGGGCTGATATTCGATATCGTACCCGCTTACTTCAATAGCCCATTTGGCCAATCGGCCGGATAGCTCGGGCTTATGCATTATGTTTCTCAATGGGTAGGTCGTTACGACGCATATGGGATGGCAATGGAAGTAGGGTTTTAGTTTCCTGGAGGCGCTCAATAAAGCGAGTGCCAATTTTTCTAAATGGAGGTATCTAGTTTCGGTCTCGCCTATTGTTCTGCTAACGTAATAAATAGGAAACTGCGTACCTTGTTCTTCTAGAACCAGGACCCCACTTACCGCTACTTCCAAGACGGCAAGGTAGGTACAGTCACTCCCCGGTTTTTGGCTTATGCAGCAAAAGCGGGCTAGACAGGAACCTCTTAAGTTCTTCTAACGCACATTGACACTCCGGAGTCCATGAGAAATTGTTCTTCTTTTTTAACAGGTTGAAAAATCGGTGACTCTTATCGGATGATCTCGAAATAAATCGGCCTAGAGTGGCTATCTGGCCTGTCAGCTTTTGCACGGCCTTTACATTATCTGTGATTGTAATGTCTTCGATAGCCTTGATTTTCTCGGGGTTGATTTCTATTCCTCGATTTGAGACCATGAAATCGAGAAATTTGCCTGAGCCCACACCAAATGCGCATTTCTCCGGGTTCAGCTTCATGTTGTACCGTCTCAGCACGTCGAACGTTTCCTACAAATGGCTCAAATGGTCCTCTGCTCGAAGGGACTTAACTAACATATCATCAATATAAACCTCCATTGTTTTTCCTAGTTGTTTCTCGAACGTTTGGTTTACTAGGCGTTGGTAAGTAGCCCCCGCATTCTTTAACCCGAATGGCATCACGTTATAACAGTATGTACCATACTTAGTGATGAAGGATGTCTTTTCCTGGTCATCCGGGTCCATTCGTATTTGGTTATAGCCATAGTAAGCATCGAGAAAGTTAAGGGTCTCATGGCCAGCGGTAGCATTGATCACGCTGATCGATGTTGGGTAAAGGGAAAGAATCTTTAGGGCATGCCTTGTTTAGATCCTTATAATCTATACACATTCTTAATTTATTTTCCTTTTTAGGGACTACAATTACGTTTGCTAACCATTCTAGGTATTTAACTTCCCGAATGGACCCTATTTTTAAAAGCTTAGTTACCTCATCCTTGATGAACGCTTGTTTGACTTCGGATTGAGGCCTCCTTTTTTGCTTGACCGGCCGGAATTTTGGATCGGTGCTTAGTTTGTGGGTCGTTATCTCCGGTGGTATACCTGTTATGTCGAGATGGGACCAAGCGAAGGAATCTTCGTTAGCTATAAGAAATTGTATAAGTTTTGTCCTGAGCTCGGAACTTAGGCCCGAGCCCAGGTACACCTTTCGATCTGGCGAGTCTTCTCGGAGTGAAACTTGCTCGAGCACCTCGATTGTTGATTTGGTTGCATCGGACTCATCGGGGCCGACGAATGACCTAGGATTCCATAGTTGTCATCTTCGAGATGCTCCTGTTCACCTTCAGTCAAAGGTGATGCCTGTGATTGCTATTTGACCCTTTGCGGAGGAGCTGCTGGTACCGGTATTGCTTCTTCTACTGCGAACATCTATTTCACAGCCGGTTTCTCTCCGTAAACTGTTATAATCCCATCGGATGATGGGAATTTCAGCACTTGGTGTAGTGTTGAAGGTCCCACCCTCATATCGTGGATCCACGGTCTCCCGAGCAGGGCGTTGTACCTCATGTCTTCGTCGATCACGCACTCGAATGGTACCGGTAGTGTTTACCAGTAATGTTATTTCGCCTTTGGTCGTTTCGCACGCCATGTTGAATCCATTGAGCACCCGAACTATAGGGACAGTTCGGTCTGTCAGCCCGAGTTGTTCTATAACCCATGATCCTATTATGTTGGCCGAACTACCAGGATCAACCAGTACGCGCTTTACCTTTGTCTTGTGTACAAGCATCAATATCACTAACGCATCGTTATGAGGTTGTTTGATTCCTTCTGCATCTTTTTCAATGAAGTATAAGATTCTCTCCATCGCGTAATCCCGAGTGCGCTTTTCACGGGTGATGGATATCTTAGTGCACTTTAGTACCGGACCTTGGGGCGCATCTACTCTGCCGATTATCATATTAATTGTGTGCTGCGGCTCCTCCTGGTTCACTTGCTTATTCCTGTTCCCATAATGGTTTTTGGCTCGGTCGCTAAAAAATTCTCGAAGATGCCCATTTTCGAGCAACCGTGCCACCTCCTCTCTTAGCTGTCGACAGTCTTCTGTCATGTGCCCGTGTGTACCATGATATTTGCATATCAAATTAGGGTCTCTTCCGGCAGGGTTCGATTGCAGCGGTGGAGGCCACTTAGTGTCCTTGATGCGACCGATAGCCGACAGAGAGTAGCCGCATCGACGTTGAAGTTATACTCCGATAGCCGCGGTGAATCTTGATGACCGGTGGTTCTCTCGAAGTTGTTTCTCATTATGGGTCCTCGGTTGTTCCGACTATGATCATTCCTTCTTTTGCGTCTTGGGGAGCCCTGCCTTGCTGGAGTGATTTTCCTGTCCCCAGGATATGGTTGATGCCTATCTCTGCTCAATCTGGGTTCCCGATAAATATCCCTTCGAACACTATAATGAGTTCTGATGGGGTAAATAGATCCCGAAGGAGATCCAAACTAGTCATCCTCGACTCTGATCTTTGACTGGTATCGGTTGTGTATATCCGCCCATGCGGTGGTCGAATATTCAATCAAGTTCTGTTTAAGTTGCTATGAAGCCGTTGAACTTCGAGCGTTGAGTCCTTGGGTGAAAGCTTGTATGGCCCAATCGTCAGTGACCGGCGGCAGGTCCATCCGTTCCATCTGAAAAGGAGATACAAATTCCCTGAGCATCTCGTTATCCTTTTGCCTGACTTTGAACAGGTCCGATTTCCGTGTCTCCACTATGATAGCGCCTGCATGTGCTTTTACGAAGGTATCTGCAAGCATAGTAAAATAGTCGATGGAATTAGGGGGTAAGTTGTGATACCAAGTCATGGCCCCCTTTGACAAGGTTTCTCCGAATTTCTTCAAGAGAACGGACTCGATCTCATCGTCTTCTAAGTCGTTTCCCTTTATGGCACATGTGTACGCTGTCACATGCTCGTTTGGATCGGTTGTCCCGTTGTATTTGGGAATTTCCGGCATGCGAAATTTCTTCGGTATGGGTTTTGGAGCGGCGCTTGATGGGAAAGGTTTCTGCACAAATTTCTTGGAATCTAAACCTTTCAATATCGGGGGTACTCCTGGGATTTGATCCACCCTCGAATTATATGTCTCCACTTTTTTGTCGTTGGCCTCGATCTTCTTTTAGCCAGACTCGACTCGTTTGGTTAGTTCCTCGAGCATCTTCATGATCCCAGAGTTCGCCCTCGATCCGCCTTCGCTCGATTCTTCTGCGATTGGTTCATTTTCAGGGATGGTTCCCCGAGAAGGGCCGACCTCAACCTTATTCGAAATTTGGCTTCGATTTTGCAGTTGAGCAATGGCCGCTTGCTGGGCTTGCAACATGTTGAAGATCATTCTGAGGTTAATCCCGTCCCCTTCGTCGTTTTAGGGTCCCTGAGTTGTTGATCGGTGTTCTCTACGAACACTGTTTGATGGGTCAGTAGTTCGATCCACATCGACCGCCATTTGTGAATTAGTGCAGACTGGAACTTCATCACCGGGCGCTACGTTGTTGTTTTCACCCTGGTGGTCAAACTCGTCATCGACGTACAGAGTCACAGATTGTGAATGTAACATGGTTGTATTGTAACCTGAAATCAAAAAATACTCCAAAGAACAAGTGTAAAATAATTTGTGTGACAGAAAGTCGTATCAAACGCTCACTATTATCCTTAGCCCCACGGTGGGTGCCAAACTATTTACCCTTGGCTTCAGATAACAATTAAATTTGTACGTGGTTTTAAGGACACGTGATTTGGTTTGATACGAATAAAGGATGAATAAAATTAAAGGCTAAATTCAGTAAGTAAATTGAGAAAGAATGCAAACCACCGATCTAGAATAGCTTCACCTTGATAGAATTCTCTAAGATAGACAAATATGAAGCAAATAGATAAAGAAAACAATTAGAGTAGACTGTATTTTTGTATATTGATCGTTGTTTTTGCTGTGTCCTTTTACAATTATCCTACCCCTTTATATAGGGAGGGGAATGAGTCTTATACAAGGTAAAAAACCTATCTACAAGGTAAAATATTCCTTGAATTACTGACTTCAACGTCCTTGCTGATTTCCGCCGTGATCCCCGCCGAGATTCTTACGTATCACGGGATTTCTGGTCCTTCTGTTACGGAAATCTGATAATTTTACCCTAGGGCGTTTTACCCTAATTGACCTCAACGATCTCGTCTCGGACATCTTGGCTTCGAGTTCCGTTCTGATGACATCCGGTCTCGACCTTCATTCCTTGATGTCTCGATCCCGGTCTATCGAGCAGTAATTCTAATCGACACCAGCTGTATGAATTCGAACCCGATATTCCCTATGCTAGCGATCGAATTCGACCCCATACAACTAGGGTACCAATTTCAATTATTAAATTATTATCTTATTAGTCTGCTAACTAGTGAGATTTTGGGTAAGGGTTCTTGTTCTTCTAAGGAGAAGGTATTTGGCGCCCCTTAGAATCTACCTATGGTAGCTCCATAGGATGTAGACTAGGTTTTGGGAATTAAATGTCTATACCTTACTTAGTTAGTACTTAAAAGTGTATGGCTTACCTTATATTATGTTCTTAAACTTATCATTTTTGAAAGGAAAGTAGTATATATACTTTGAAAAGAGAGTGTAGGTTTTATACAAAAGATTGCCCTTTGAGATGTCTATGTAATTGAAAATGTTTTGGAAATGTTTTTATCATACTTATACCTGCTAACTTTGCAAAATGGTTAAGTGTAGAATGTTTGACTTTGAAATAAGATGACTATTTGTGTAAAAATAAAGGCCATTGAAGAATTAGGTTCAGATATACCTTGGATACTGATTTCAGATCTTGTGCTTAAATTTAGAAAGAAAGCCATTTTGATTTGCGGATGTGTTTGTTTGATTTGTAGAAAAACCCAACTTTGAAATCGTTTGCTCAGTTCCGACTTCTAAAGAAAGAGAGTCGTCGGCTTTTTTACCAATTTGTTTTGAGCTTAGAAAAACTCATGAAAAATGGTTAGTATTGAGAGTGAAAACTGGATAATGGAAATAACAAATTGGTATTATGTAACTAATGAGGGATATTACTTCTTTTCTTTTACCTATGGTTTTAGGCTTCCCTAGGTTTCCAAAAGTAATTCAACGAGATAAAAGAAAACTCTAATATTATTAGTGTCATTTACATAAAAGTAACAACAGATCATATAAAGTGATAAAGGGAGGGAACGGACTTATAGTTTGGTCATGAAGGAAGTTAGGCCTAGTGGATAGCGAACAAGCGATAACAGCTCCAACGACTCCAACACAAGCTAGAACTTAGGTCTGAGTCCTTGAGAACTCAGGAGGCCTAATTCGATCACATGTGTAAAAAATAGACTAGATATATGATCCAATATGACACTTAAACTCAAATGATATCAATGTAAGGCCCAAGATAGAATTGTAACAAGCATTAGTAATTAGGAATACAGATAAAACTAACGTGAAGTCAAAATAGAGTAAAGAAAATTACATTGAAGCCTTTTCATTCAATTAAAACTAACATTAAATAGATTAGCAATGTCAATGATTAAGCGCTTAAGGTAAAATTTCATACATGGCCAAAACACCCTTTGGATCCCTGGCACTTCAAAGTTCAAAAGGGTCTTAAGGACCCTGAGCAGTGCTTGTGTCAGGGAGAGTATCTCAACCACAAACTAAATCTCACTCCTAAATACCTAACTACTCACAATTACTCTTTCCTATATGTTTAGGTGCCAATGAGGCATTTATTGTAAATTTCAATATAATTGTGGCAACAATACACAAGATTGAACATGTACACTTCTTACAAAAATTGTTCAGAATGTAACAGATAACACCAGGGAGATCATAGCCCAGACACAAGTGTGGTATACGATCATACACCTTTAACATGCTCAAGAGTAATCAAAGAAAACAATTACAGGTGCAAACAAATGATAAGAACATTCAACAGGCTATTTCAGGAACTCAAACAATTTAGTCATGTGATTTGAAGGATAGAGATGATACACGTACATTAACCTTACTAATCATATTAGCAAATCTATACTTATGGAAGTTCATAACTTTAGTCATATATCTTAGCCATGCCCACACTTAGTGAAAATCTACACATAGATTAACACTTTATTTCTCATTGAGTACAAGAGTTAACAGTCCATTTCAGAATCCTTAAAGAGTATTAACAGGGATACTTAAGTAGAAAAATTGGTCTTCACTTACATAAATGACATGATCTCTGAATAAATATCTCATTCATACTACCCTCATTAGCAGTTAAGGCATGGTATTATTCTCAAGAAGAACAAATAGCATCAAAAGGTTTATCTTAACTCTATTGGTCAGTCACAATAAGCTTAACAAGTTTCAATGTTATGAGAGCATGGACATAACCACGAAGGACAAACAGGAGGGATATTTAAGAACCAACTGGGTGCAGGAAACCAAAGAGATAGCATCCAAGTGCATGCAAGGGACATTTTGACAGGGTTACAACATTACAAGCATGGCTGTGTATCAAACATTATGGAATCAGACTAGCAGTATCATTGTAGCGGTCCAAAATAATAAAAATCTTATATTAAGTAGACCTAATTCAAGTGTATAGGTTCGGAGCGATGATTTAATCATGGTGAAGTTCTGTTCATCCTATCAACATAACAAACAATGCTCGGTCATAGCAGATACAATTTTAGTCCCATCCCTAAGGCATAACTTAAGCTATGTGAGTAACAATTGACAGGATGCACACAAGAACAATTGTAGAAGTTCATTAGAGCCTAGTCTAGTAACTTTAAAGCATCATTTTGTTTAGGGGAAACTCATAGGTTTGATCAACAATTATGAACATGGAGAGAAACCATTTATACAGATCATTCAAGTACTATGGAATCACATAAGCACGTTAGAAGGAAGAAATTAACTCAAATGACATAAGCTGATATACCCAAACTAAGATGACAGTCTTGTTTTCATCATTTTAAGGTTCATATCCATTTTAGTTTGGTTTATCAAGTAAACCATTTAAAATGTAAATAACACCAAGGCGAATTAGTATAGCAGACATGAAGGCCACAGTAGAATATCAAGGAGGTCTAAAGTGAAGACAGGTATATATGATCATTAAAGTTCTTCGTTAATTACAGAAACTCAGTAGCACATAGACTACTGCTTAATTCAAAGATATATTCATTAGGAATAAAAGAGTAGTTGACTGGTACATGGTTTGTTTTCAGATTGTTAAGGAAACATACAACTCCAAAGATTGATAATCGATCATAAACTAATGACAAATACATTAATGCAGAGATACTAATTATAACATATCATAAGCAGAGTTAATTAACTAGAAACAATAGAATAAACGTGATTTAATTAACTGATTGAAAGAGAGGAAGGGTTGAGGCTTACTGGCCTTCTTTTGAGTATCAAACCAAACAAGGATTCTTGTTAACCATTTAGGAACTAAAGCTCAAACAACTACCAACGAATTGAACTTATAACCGGAAAAAGAGGAAGATGAAAAGTCAGTTAGAAACTAGGGTTTCTGATAGACTTTGCAAACTCGTTTGGATTGTTTTTCTCAAATTATTAGGTGTTATTGTTGTTAGGTTGTTAGGTGAGATCATTAAAGCTCCCCTTTTATAGTGGCATTCAATGCCTTAGGTTTCAACAGATTCAAATGATAGTGGAGAGTGATGGAGAGTTGATGAGGTGAGCACAATCGACTGAAACTAGAGAAGAACAGAGGGAAATCAGTAGAGATTTTTACCTGAGGTGGGGAAACCGCCCGTTGAAAGAAAGTCCATTGGATAAAATCCCCAATGTCCAGAGGTCGCTGCGCTTGACCTCTGGACCAAGAATAATGATGATAACACTAAAGAGATGGTCATGCATGCCATAGATTTATTAGAGCACAAGGAAACTCTGGAGATTTGATGTTGCATTGTTGAGTCTAGGGTTTCATATTTGGGTGTTTGAAGTTCAAGTGATGAAACGGGAAAGGGATCAGCGAGAATCACGGTTGGGGAAGACAGAAAGGACAATTTTCTGGTTGATTCATGACCTTGCACGAATTTATGCAAGGTTTGTGATTGATTTGGTTTTGTGAGTTGAGAGAATAGAGAGAGGATGAGAAAGGGGGCTGGCTGAGTCAAATGAGTGAAATGATTAGGGTTTGGGTAGGTGTTGGTCGTCTTTAAGGGATAATAATGGGAGATGCAATCTAGGCCGTTGAATCTTTAGATCAACGGCTCTGATAATTCAGGGATTAAATGCTTAAAGCGAGAAAATATGAGGATCGTTGGATCCATGGGTTTTGATTGTTGATATTAAATCCGATAAGGTGTTGAAATTAAAGGAAAAAGCGAGAAAAAACATGGGCTATTGATCTAAAGGGTGGACGGCTCGGATCAAGTGTGCTTCTTGTGTGAGTCTGATAAAGGGGTGACATAGGCACGATTTCATTGAATCAGAGAGGAGGTGATGGATTGCCAAAGGTGGAAAGTGAGGGGTTGGACTGGGGTCAGATTTTAAACTTGGGCTTTTTTATTGGGCTCTTTTGATTTAATAAAATGGCTATTTCGTGTTTAATTACACAATTACAATTGCAGCCTTTTGATCTTTTAACCTTTAAAAATTAATTTAATTAAACTTAATTAGTCTATATAAAATATAATTAAATTATAATAATCAAATACACTAGTAATTACTATAGTCAATTACTAAATATCATTTTCTACACTAATTTTGTATTCATTTTGAAATAATAGGCTATTTTACCAAAATTAAAAGGAATAAACTTACTATTATAAGCCTATGTGATACATATGAAAAATTATTTTAATAGTTTCAAAAACAGTAAATAGTAAAGATAATATTTTTATAATTATATAGTTACTAAATTACTAATTAACACCATTAAATTTATTTTTAAAATAGGTGTTATTAATTAGAAAATATCTTTAACACATTTATTGAAAAATAACAAGTGTAAATAAATTAATTTTTAAAAGGAGGGTCACACTTGGTCGTTCACACCTCCCAATCAACATCCAGACATGTGCCTAAGTCCAAAATCACCTTACATAGCTATTGGAACCATCAAAATACCATTCCGAAGTCATCTATACAAAAGTCAAACTCCGGTCAACTCTTGCAACTTAAGCCTTCAACCTTGGACTAAACGTCCCAGTTCACTCCAAGGCCTTCCTGAAACCAATCCAACCACCCTGGTAAGTCACACAACCACAAATGATCATAGAAGAAGTAATAAATAGGGGGATGAGGCTATAATACACTAAACAACCGGTCGGGTCGTTATAGAGTTGTGTTCGAATACTATTATTGATGTTGAATTTGCTTCCCACCTTGCTTGGTATTGTGTTGTATGTAATGCTCGGTGAGGAAAAGTGAAATGCACAGAGGGTGTTTCCATGATTGTAAGGAAGAGTGAAATGCACGAAAGGTTTTGCCTTGATTGTGAGGAAGAGTGAAATGCACGAAGGGTGTTGTTGTGCCTGTGAGGAAGAGTGATTGTGCACGAAGGGTGATTCCGTGCGTTATTCATATATTGATATCATTGCACGAAGGGCGTTTTCGTGCTTGAGTGATGAGGATATGCATGAAGGGTTTTTTCATTCTTGCTATTATATTATG
Organism: Nicotiana obtusifolia; assembly: GCA_002018475.1. NCBI lineage: Eukaryota > Viridiplantae > Streptophyta > Magnoliopsida > Solanales > Solanaceae > Nicotiana > Nicotiana obtusifolia. The sequence continues at coordinate 27,067 of MCJB01053063.1, forward strand.
ATGTGAAGATGAGAGTTAAAGCACGAAGGATGATATCATGCAGTTTTATTGATTTCACTGCTCTTTATTTGATATTCGGAATGTGGACTTGGATTTGTGGCTTCGTTATTTACTTCCGGAAGGTTGTCAAAGTTGTTGTAAAACTACGAGTTGAGGCTTACTCAGTGACATTTTACTTTAGTTCCCCGTTTTAAGCCCCTTTACTTGTGTACTTGTTATCCCTTTTACTTGTGTCACGATTCAAAATCCACTAGTCGTGATGGCACCTAACCCAACCAGCTATGTAAGCCAACTAATAGTCAACATAATGAAATAGAGAATAATAAGGGATCAATAACTGAAACAACTAAAACTTTATCAATGATTCAAGGACTGGTAGTACAAGTCACGAGCCACTTAGACCTAGATTTACAAAGATGGTATGAAGTAATACAACATATGTTTAGAATATACATCAACAAAGTTCAAATCTAAAGCTACCAAAGACAAATAATAGACATATTCGGAATGTATGTACTTCTTCAGTGCCAGCTTCCGTCATCCACAGCATCTCAGCTCTAGGATCTGCACGCGAGGTGCAGAAGTGTAGTATAAGTCAACTGACCCTATGTACTCAATAAGTATCATAAATAACCTCGACAAGGTAATAGAAGCAAGAATTATAAACGGTACTCGCTATCACCTGTACAACTCATAATTTCAACAGGTATAAAACAAATATATGATAAAATAAGGAAATCTCAGGTAAAACCACCTTGATGCTCACAATTCTTTGTTTTAAAGTGTTCTGCTCAGTCAACAATCCAGAATATAAGGAAGATATGCAAGTAATTTAGGTAAACAGTCAAGGGAATTGCAAGTAAAGATAAAATGCAACAACCACATATCAGTCCATTGCGGCACGCAACCCGATCTTAATAACAATAACCAGCTCTCCATGAGCTTACATCAACCAGTCACCTATCCGCTTCTCACAATCCGCGTGTATACCATCAAGAGAGAAACATGAGAGGGTGACCCTAGGGGGATGGATCTGTATCCACTCGCTGCACAGATAACTCACGTGTTGCACGGAAAACTCATGTGCTATAATATTAACCGCACGGACAACTCACGTGCTGCGTGGACAACTCATGTGCTGCACGGACAACTCACGTGCTGCACGGATAACCACATGCTATAACATTAATATCTGAATCCGCACGGACAACTCATTTGCTCCACAGACAACTCACGTGCTCTACAGACAACTCACATGCCAATAGTATAATAACCGCACGGACAACTCACGTGCTGCATGGACAACTCACGTGCTAATAATCACCATCCGCCCGGCGTGGTCACAGGCTCAATATCAAAATCCGCCTGGCGTGGTCACATGCACAATATCACAATCCCCATGCATGGTCACAGGCGCAATATCATAGTCCGCCCGGCGTGCTCACAAGCTACCAGTCCAAACCATATTACACATAAAACATATATGCAAGAATAAATGTACATGATCAAAGAACACCAAATTTCATAATCGTGGACTGGTATAAGTGACATGCTAAGGTATATGCATGTGCAAGTATGATACCATAGCTCAAAACAAGTGATTACATCACAAAACAGCAGCTATCAGGCTAAATCAGGAGATTAACCTCCATGCAACCTCAAACATGGATCAAATAGTTCATGACAGGGCTACAAATATGAGAAATATCACAACTTAAAGCTTAACAATCCATTCAAGGCATATTGTAGCCTAAGCACTACCCCGAGCATGGATAAATACCGCGGTGCTCGCACATGGGCTCAATCACCACACATATGCGCACCCATAGCATGTATCTATCACAAATAACTCAGGCAACTAGTTCCTCAATCAATTTTAGATAAGATACTTACCTTAAACAAGCCAAAACAAATACCGAGTAAGCCTAACAACACTCTAGAAATGCCATCTCGCGTGTATCAACCTACAAACGGCTCGAAACTAGCCAAAAACACCTCAAAGACATCAAATAATGCCATAGGAAACAAACCGAAACGATAAATCAAATCTTTAATCAATTACCCACAGTCAACTCCCGGTCAAACTTATGAACATTCCAAACCTTCAAATTGCCAACTTTCACCAATTAGTGCCAAAACCTTCCAGAAATATCCAAATGCAAATCTGGGCATATGACCAAGTCCAAAATCACTATCCGAACCTAACGGAACCATCAAAACTCCAATCCGGGGTCAAATACACATAGTCAAACTTGATCAATTCTTCCAACTTAATGCTTCCTAGTTGAGAATCATTCTTCCAAATCAATCCCGAATCACCTGAAAACCAAAACCTACGATTCACAGAAGTCATAATACATTATATGAAGCTACTCAAGACTTCAAACATCTGATCGATGCAAATGCTCAAAACGACCGGTTGGTCAGTTACTTAAATATACATTCGTCCTCGAACGTGCCAAGAGTCGTTCCAAAGCCATCAAATCACTGTTAACTCACCATGCACATAACCATGGGTGATCCCAGTCACCCTAAACCATGTAATCCTGACAACATAACATAACAGAAGATCTATACTTCAACCTTAGTTCATAAACCTTAGAACCCAATTTCCAACATCCAAAATCCAATACAAGACCCGACTCTTATATCCATACACTGTTTAAGTCTGAACAAGCTGTATCAGGCCATAATCTTATACCATATAGCTCATATGCTCAAATCAATAACTTTCGGCCACAATAGCTGCTCAAAAACAAGCTCCGTACTGGCAAACTCATATCTAAGAAAACTTTGTTCTAACCCTTCGTACACTGCCAATGATGAATGAAACACGTTGAAACTCATAACTACTCATCATATCAACAAGTCATGGAGCTCTCTCATCCGACAAGAACCATAGCCAAATTCTTAGCTGTGACATTATTCTTCCAAACATACTGTAATCAAACCCGATAACATCCATTCTAGGTCCAATGACCTTATCTCATCAAATAAAAGTAGCTTTACTGATATGCCACACCAATACAACTTAAAGCCACAAACCATGCAATCCGTGCACTAATAAGCAACAACTCAAATGCACCTAAAATGGAAAGAGAATCAAATGAGAGAACCATTCCGAGCGCTCAACAGGTACTACCACAAGAGCAATGCTATGAACCCATCACATAAAGGAGAACAAAATACACAAAATCAAAACAAGGGATCATATCCCAACATAACTCTTCCGCAGTGCATGACCCAATCCAAACACCGGTCCACATGAAATACCCCGAGCCATAATGCTCAAATGAAGAACCATACGCATATCGACAACAACCACACGAAGTGCATGACCATAACCACGAAGAAACGGATATCACAATATACCACCGACAAGAAAGACCCTAACCAAGGTGCAATCAACCATTTGACATCCCAAGTACCATCTCGCTCGAATTCCGCCACAAGGCCCTAACAGAACCATATCACGTGTGCAAATAACCAACCCACGTAGCATAGAAGAGTAACACATAGGTCATATCAGAACCCGAACAAGCTTAACTCTAACTGAATGATACACCCCTTAACAAAAGCCGTGCTGAGTGAACAAATATGACCAAGTGTAGAATACACATCCTCATTAGGCCTACCAGTGGGCTCTAAATCGATTCTGACTTTTTTGAAATGAGTGAATAACCTTTCCAAAGATCCACTAGAATCTATCCACAACACATATCATCAGCTAGCTAACTTGACCATATCCTTGCAGTCCGCAACCAAGAAATAACCTGCCTTTGAGAGTCCCAGGCTCCAAACCACACAGATACAAAAGAATCACCAGATCTGATCCCATCTCGACCACTTAAGTGAATGACACATCCTTCATACGCAATCATTCCACGAGAAATACTTCAATAATTCTTTCGTGCCACATAGCAAAATCTAAACACAATGCACCTTCAAAAATGCGCACCCTTCTCAGGTAATACAAATTAGTACCAGCATTCAGCTAAACATATGAGAACGTCCATGTTGTCTAAAAATTCATGACCTTTCCTTCAAAAATGAACCGCAACCTTGTACATGTAAACCTCAATCGCACACGTTGCACAACATCTATCATGCCATTATATGAAAAGCAGGAGAATCTCATTAACAACTCTGAAGCACCAGCAGGATACATACTCCTTTAGCCATAAACCTATCACTGGACCCATCCGCGACAAAATCACAACACGCAACATACTCCCCATTCCTGATGAAGACATCCGCCCCAAGCCGTGGTAGATATCATCGAGAGTTGTTTGAAAACCATTTGCACATAACCAAGCCATCCGAACTCTATCTCAACCAAAGTTACGCAGGCTGCCCAGCCCTAGAGTATTGTCACAAAATACCTGTGAAGCCTCACCACATCATAAGAACCAAAAGAACCGATCATTTATATTACCTACTGATTCAACCTACTACCAAACTGACCTATTTCTTCGAGTTCCTTCTGAATTGCGTTCAAGTTATACTTCTCCTTGCCAGTACACTAAGATCTTTCCCCAAAGCTCACCACTAGAGATCCTAGCATGAAACCACATCGTCCAAAAGACCATGAGTTGTTGTATGCCCTCTTAGGAACCCCAAATACCGCAATCGAGATACCCACATTGGAAATACTTTATGTGAATTAAAAGCTATTTTCTCAACCTTCATGATACTGAACTGTAGAACCCAATAATGATATAGGAACACTGTGAGTCTCAACACCGTCCAATGCAAATTTCATATCATAGCCATTTACAAGTTTAGAAATTCCTCAAATACCACATATGAATCTTGCACTCATTAGAACCTTCCTGAGGGTCATCCACCCTATTCTAATTTAAAATGCACCTGCTCAAACAAGTCGAAAGACCTGTGCTCCATTAGCACAATAACACCAAAAGAAGTAAGCCCACCTTAATGTAACAGAGTGACTCTACTTTCTTATCAGATCACATCCATCACGAATTACGAACACAAATCATTCCAAGATTTCCATATATCCATGAAGTGTAACACATCACGCATCCAGAAATATCCTTACTAATTTCACCCTTAAAGACAATCTCTCCAAGCCATAACCGATCCGAAAATATGCCTCAGACCAAAACTAACATAACACATGACCATACAATCTGATCATCGATAGCAGACTCCCCCACTTGGCTCCAAGCCAAAGATCATAGCATCTGATAACCCACAATACCTTTACTTCATAGATGCCACAATCGCGTACCGTAATTTAGCCAAATCCTTCATGAACTCATGTAGCATTAATCATACAATACCTCAAATCATCTGTGAAACTCACATTCATCCTCGCGACAGTCAAGCCAATTTCCTCAAGCAATTCAAACTCACATTGCAACACACAAACCTAGCAATAAAAGAAAACTCTTCGCAGAGACATCATAAAATTACACATCCGTAGATTATCCCGCAGGTGATAGCCCAGTGCTCAGCCTCAAACCGGCATCCCCTCTATGACCTCATCCTGGTCGTATCACCATGCAATCACTAAATTTTTTCGTGTCTAACTCATCAACAAGACATAAGAACAAACTTTATTTCACATACGAACAACTGAAAGATCCCTAACACACTCACAACTTAAGACCGAATAGTACATCAAGAAAAAAATCAAGCACCCAATAGTCCTTTCCACATCCCAAGAAAACTATTCACATCACACCCAAGCCATCTGAACACATCCCGCAGTCACATCATACTCATTATATAATCATCCAACCACTTACTGAGTCACCAGTCCCACTCCTAGAGACACTACCAGACATATGAGTCCAAAGCACATGCTCACGCAACTAAAACCACCGATCCCAAGATGTGGTCAAAACCCAGCCTCAAGTCCTCCAGAATGGCGCATCTCCAAAACACAAAAAACATATCTTGCACCTCATCCATGGAATCACAAGCCGTTAATTCACAGCCGATACCGATTGCGCATGTAACATACGAGGGAGTGGAAGGAATTCAAAGAGATACGCTTCAAGCTACATCAATGTCACACGATAAGGAAGGAAAGATGGAAAGTTCATTCGAGAAGCCCTGTAGCCTCTCGAAGATAGGTATGGACGTCATCATATCGATCCACAAGACTCTATTAGCACTTGCTCATGACTCGTATAACCTATGAACCTAGAGCTCTGATACCAAATTATCACGATCTAAAATCCACTAGTCGTGATGGCACCTAACATCCACAGCACACTGTCATCCTTAATAGTAACATCCTTGGCATCGCCGCGCTGAACCGCGTCCTTGAGGACAAGTAAATAGGGGTTATCATGCTAAAACTCTCAGATGTGATCATATTGAGAAGACCGAGAAACCATGCAAGCCAGAACTCGACTCGGCTCAGAAAAACCCAATCAAACAAACTGGTTGGCCAAGGCCTGAACATCAAATGCTAATGGCCTCTTCGCTGCTAGTAGATATACTAAACTGCCCAAACTTTCTGCCTTTCGGCTCAAGGCATCGGCCACCACATTGGCCTTCCCGAGATGATATAAATTGGTGACATCATAGTCCTTAAGCAAATCTAAAAACTTCGGCTTCCGCAAGTTAAGATCCTTCTGTTTGAACAGATGCTTTAGACTCCAGCGGTCGGTATAGACCTCACAAGGGACATCATACAAAATAGTCCCGCCAAATCTTCAAGGCATGAGCAATAGCAGCTAATTCCAAGTCGTGGACATGATAATTTATTCTCATGCACCTTCAGCTGTCTCGACGCGTAGGCAATCACCCTACTATCTTGCATCAACACCGCGCCGAGGCCAACACGTGACACATCACAGTATACAGTGTAAGACCCCGAACCCGTTAGCAGCACCAACACTGGGGCTCTGGTCAGAGAAGTCTTGAAATTTTGAAAGCTCTCCTCACACTCCTCAGTCCATCTGAAGGGAGCACCCTTCTGGGTCAATCTCATCATAGGTGCAACAATAGATGAGAAGCCCTCTATGAAACGATGGTAATACCCCACCAAATCAAGAAAATTCTGAATCTTAGTAGTTGAAGACGGTCTGGGCCAACTCTACACTACTTCAATCTTCTTTGAATGTACCTTTATCCCCTCACTCAACAACACATGACCCAAAAATGCTATCGAATCAAGCCAGAATTCACACTTTAAAATTTTTGCATACAAATTCTTTTCTCTCAAGGTCTGGAGCACAATCCTTAAATGCTGCTCATGATCATTCAGACTCTAGGAGTGCATCAAGATATCGTCAATAAACGCAATGATGAATGAGTCAAGATAGGACTGGAATACATTGTTCATCAAGTGCATGGATGTTGTTGGGGCGTTGGTCAGCCCAAATGACATCACAAAAACCTCGCAGTGACAATACCGAGTCTTTAAAGAAGCCTTCAGAATATCTGAATCCTGAATCTTTAGCTAGTGATAACCTGACCGCAAATCAATTTTGGATAACACTCTAGCACAGTGTAGCTATTCAAATAAATCATCAATGTGTAGCAATGGATACCTATTCTTCAATGTACCCTTGTTCAACTGCCGATAATCAATACACATGCTCATAGAACCATCCTTCTTCTTTACAAACAAGACCGGAGCACCCCAAAGGTGACAAGCTTGGCCGAATGAAACCATTATCAAGACAACTCTTGCAACTGCTCCTTTAACTCCTTCAACTATGATGAGGCCATACAATATGGTGGAATAAAAATGGGGGATATGCCCGGCAATAAGTCAATACTGAAATCAATATCCCTATCGGGCGGCATGCCTGGAAGATCTGCCAGAAATACATCTGAAAAGTCTCTCACTACCGAAACTGACTCAACGGTATGAGTACAACACTGACATCTCTCACAAATGGTAGATATGCATCACACCCCCTCTCCACCATCCACTGGGCCTTAAGAAAGGACACAACCCTGCTAGGAACGAATCCCAAGTACCCCTCCACTCCAACCGTGGTAAAGCTAGCATAGATAACGTCACCGTCTTGGCATGACAATCAAGAACAGCATGATAGGGCCATAACCAGTCCATTCCCAAAATAATATCAAAGTTTTCCATACTGAGCAACAATAGATAAACTCTGGTCTCAAAACCACTAATAACTACTAAACACGACTGATACACACGGCCAACAACAATAGAATCAACCACATGCATGGACTCATAAATAGGAGAACTCAAACAATCACGAGATATACCCAAATACAGAGCAAAGTAAGATGATACATATGAATAAGTGGAGCCTAGATCAAATAAGACTGATGCATCTCTATGACAAACCGAAACAATACCTGTGATAACTATGTCTAATGTAACCGCCTCTCTCGGAAGAGCATAACATCTGGCCTGGCCTCCCTCTCTAGGGCGACCACTACCCGCCTGACCTCCATTCCTAGCTGGATGTGCAGGTGGAGTGGAAACTGGTGCGGTAACCACGACCTTAGAAGCCTGGGGACCCTATGGAACACGTGAAGCCTGAGTAGTATGTGGAGGTGCAACCTTCCTGAGTTTGGGGCTGTCCCTCACCATATAACGAATATCACCACACTCAAAACAAGCTTTCGGAGGATGTGGTTGCTGAAACTAGCTCGGGTCTGGTCAGCTTTGACTGCTAAAAGCACCCCGTGCTGGAGGTACACAATACAGTGGTAGTGCATAATGAGCAACCTAAGGCCTAAGAGTAGCCGGAGTACCACTAGAAGCTGGAAGTGTTGAATGAACTGGACGGCTCACATAGCCTCTACCATGACAGGCTGCAACTGGGGCACGGGCACCACTACACCCGCAAGAATCACGAGGCCTCTTGGCCTCCGTGTCCTCCCTCTCCCAGCCCCGCATACCCTCCAGTCTCCGTGCAATCTCTACCACCTACTAATATGGAGTATTTGTCTCCAACTCTAGAGCCATGCTAAATCTAATACCATAGTTGAGCCCCTCGATAATTCAACGGACTGGCTATCTAACCTGACAGCATACTCTGACATGGTCAAAGCGACGAAACTGCTCAAACTCTGCGTGCCATGCATCTCGAAGGATCTAGGGAACAAACTCTCTTAGGAACATCTCTAAAAACTAAGGTCATGTGAGGGAAGTTGCCTTGGTCGGGCTACCCTCCTCATAAGTCCGCCGCCACTGGTATGCTGGTCCCGACAGCTAGAAAGTAGTGAAAGCAACTCCGCCCATCTGCACTATACCCACGGTACGGAGAATACGGTGGCACTTCTCCAGAACGACCTGTGCATCCTTTGTAGCTAGGCCACTAAAAGTAGGAGGATGGTACTTCTTGTACCTCTCGAGTCTGAACTCCTCCTCCTCAGATGTTGCTGCCCTAACCTCGGGCTGAATTAGGACAACCCGCTGCACTGATATAACCTTTGGGACCTAGTCAACAAGGACCAGCAACTCTGGGGTATGGGACGCGAGAGTCTGTGCTCCTCATCCAGCCTGAGATGTGGCCGGTGCAAGTGGAATTAACCATGCCTGAACTAGAGCATCAAACGTGCTCAAGAATTGAGCGAGGGTCTCCTAAAGTGCAGGGATAGCAACAGGCAACTCAGGTGCCTGCCCCCAACTAGAGCTGCTAGTGGCTCCTCAATTGCGGCTCGCGCAGGTGCTCTGGCTGCACCATGTGCCCCTCCTCGGCCTTTGCCCCGGCACCGGCCTCTCGCGGCTCTAGTAGGCAGCGCGGGTGTCTGATCGTTAGATCTAGCGGTGCGTGTCGTCACCATCTGTGAGAGAATAGAAAGACAAAGATTCAAAATTCTGAAGTCAACAAATTCGAACGATAAGGAATAAAAGAATTTTCAGTTTTCCTAACAATTCCATAGCCTCTCGAACATAAGTACAGACGTCTCCGTACCCATCTACAAGACTTTAGTAAACCTGCTTGTGACTCGTAACACCTATGAACCTAGAGTTCTGATACCAACTTGTCCCAACCCTAATTTACCACCGTAGGATATCAAGATGGCACCTAGTCTGTAAGACTAGCCTAACATACATGAAGAATTTAACTGAGATAATGATAAAACTTTCAAACTAACCAACAACTATCATAAAAAGGTCTCCGCAACTCAATAGAACCAAACATCCAAAATCCAGTGATACCAAGTCAGAAGCTCTACATGAATATACTAAACATCCCTATTCAACAGTATCTAATAAAAGAAGAATGATATAGAACTATATAGAGGGTGACCCCGAGGCCTGCGGATGCCGGCAGGTATACCTTGATGTCTCTAATCTGAGCACGACTCATTCGTGCCTAGGCTGGTATGAGTTACCTGGATCTGCACAATAAAATGTGCAGAAGCGTAGCATGAGTACTCCACAATGGTACCCAGTAAGTATAAGGGCCTAACCTCGATAGAGTAGTGATGAGGCCAGGCCAAGACACCTACTGGAATAAATACAAAAACTGAACAGGTGTATGACAGTTTGATAATGATAAGCAATGGAAATGATACAATGAAGAGATATAACAAGAATAGCTACACTGAATTAAAGCAATTAAGACATCACAAAAGAAACACATAATAAGAATGCCAAGGAAGCAACGCAAGCAAAACGCAAGTGACGTAAATAAAAAGTATCAACAAGAATCACTACTGAGGTACCGCCTCGTAGGTCTTATTTTACAAATTAAATCAAAATCTTTCCTTATATCACCGTGGGAGCCTTACATTTAGTTTTGAAAATCATTTTTTTGAAATAGCTATCTGTGTTTTAGCCCACTTTTTTCACAACGCGTGACTTCAAGTAGTTCCCCTACTAGCAACGCACGTATCAAGCCCACCTTATCTCACCGCATGCGTTTCAAACCCAATCCTTATACCACCGCATGCATATCAATATCACAACATACCACAAATCCCATCTCAAGTGCCCAATACCACAACTTGTCAAAGAAGTCAACAATAATAGTGCTTCCACAATAAATAGCCCATGGCTCAACCACAATATGTACAAGAGTCTCAACAATATCAATCGAAAGTGAATAACTCAACAAGAATAGTACTCAACAAATTTATAACTTTGCCTCAATGTGATTCACGACCTTCACACAAAATTCAACAATAGGATATTCTAAGAAATAACAACTTCAAGTGAAAGAACTCAACGGTTAAATAATGAATAAAGGAATTGAGAGAAAAATAACTTCAACTAAACATGTAAAGAAAATTAGCAAGTAAGAGATAAGACAAGTATTAACGATGTCAAGTAAAGCATGTGAAGATAGAATAATGCTGATGAATATAACATGTTATGGTAACTTAATTAAAGGCAAGGAAAGAATCCTCATAGCTAAAACCGGTCAAATACCACATTTTAGCCCCTGTACACACTCGTCACCTTGCGTACAGGACTTCTACATATCACAATTAACACAAAACAATACCAATCCTAATGGGTTATTCCGCCCCCCCCCCCCCAAAGTTAGGCAAGACACTTACCTCAAAACATGCTAATTCAATCCACTAATAAGCCTTTCCCATGATTATCCAACTCTGAACGCCTCGAATTTAGCCAGAACAACGTCATACCATAAATACAAACTATAGAAAGCTATTCTGAACAATAAGGTTGCAATCTTTAAAGAGAAACAAAAAGTCAACTAAAAATGACAACCCCTGGCTTGCGTCTCGGAACCCGACCAAATATATAAAATTTAAACACCCATTCGATAACGAGTCCAACCATACAACAATTACTCAAATCCGACCTCAAATCGTCCTTCAAATCCCCAAAACTCAGTCTAAGAAGTTTCACAAATTTTCCCCCAATTTTCCAACTCAAATCACTAATTAAATGACAAAAATAACAATGGATTCATGGATAATAACCAAATCCGAGTTAGAGTCACTTACCTCGATGATTTCCTTGAAAACCCCTTAGAGAATCGCCACAAACCGAGCTCTCTAGGTCAAAATATGGAGAATGGAAGTAAACCATCGAAAACACCCTTTTTCTGCGTAACAATTTTCCACCTGCGAACCCTCAGCCGCATCTGCGGCTCTGCACCTGCAAAATTTCCATCGCGAGTGCGGTCCTTGCTTAGGAAATCTCCCTTCGCTTATGCGGACAAATGCTAGCTTCTGTGAGCCTGCTTCTGCGAAATTTCGACTGCACCTGCTGTGCTTCCCAAGCCCCTCCCAGTTCCGTCTATGTGGAAGAAAACTCACGCATGTGGATGCACATCTGCGCCCAGGTGTCTACATCTGCCACCCAGGCCTAGGCTGGCCCTTTTCGCTTCTGCACTTCTTCACTCGCACTAGCGAGTCCGCACCTGCGGCCACTCCCACCACAGGTGCGATAGCACCAGAACAGGTGAAGCTTTAGCAAAACATCAAAATCCAAATGATCCAATTTCAATTTGATTCCCCGGGGCCCCATCCAAATGTACCAACAAGTTCCAAAATACATAACAGGCCTACTCGAGGCCTAAAATCACATCAAACAACATCGATTCTATGAATTTCTAGCATATTAAGACTATGAATATCCGACTTCCAAAACTAACGCTGATTCAAACTAAAACGACTCCGATTGACCTCAAATGTTACACAAAAGTCACAAAATAATGCAACTGACCTATTCCAACTTTCATAATAAGAATCCAACCCCGATATCAATAATGTCAACTCCCGGTAAAACTTTCAACCTTCCAAACCTTCAACTTTCTAATTTTCGATAATTTAAGCTGAAACGACCTACGGACCTCCAAATCAATATTCGGACACTCTCCTAAGTCCAAAATCACCATAAGTAGCTATCAAAACTGTCAAAACTCCATTCTGAAGTCGTTTATATCAAAGTCAAACTCCGATCAACTCTTTCAACTCGAGCCTCCAACTGTATCGACCCTGCCGACTATTTTGAGTATTTTAGTCCCGATTCCCTAATTTATGCTTCCTCTATGTTATATTATAATTTTTTGAATTGACGGGACGTTTGATTTTTATTTCGGGTGAGTTCTAGAGCGAAATGGGACACATAGTCCCAAAGTCGGAGGTTTAGGTTGTAAAAGTTGACCGTAGTTTGACTTGTATGAAGACAACCCCGGAATGGAGTTTCGAGGGTTCTAATAGCTCTGTATGGTGATTTTGGTCCTAGGAGCATGTTCAGATGTCGATTTGGAGGTCCGTAGGTCGTTTCGGTGTGAATTGGCGAAAGTAAAAAAATGGAAGATTTTTGGAATGTTTGACCGAGAGTTGACTTTATTGGTATCGAGGTCAGATCCCGAGTCTGGAAGTTGGAATAGATCCATAATATCATTTATGACTTGTGTGAAAAATCTGAATTCAATCAGAGTTGTTTCGGTATGAATCGGCATTAGTTTCGAAATTTTGAAGTCCATAGTTCATAGGCTTGAATTTGGGTTGTGATTCACAGAATTTATGTTGTTATATGTGATTTGACACTTTGAGTGTATTCATATGATATTTTAAGACCTGTTGGTATCCTTGGTTGAGGTCCCCGGGGTCGATGGGTGTAATTTGCTCCATGTTCAGCGCATTTTGGATCATTGAGGAATTGCTAAATTTCTGTTTTTTCTCAGTTCTGGTTTCCTCTTATGCGCTTGCAAAAGAGGGGCCACGATTGAGAAGCTTCAAGACTGGTAAGCATGGAATTTGTTCTTGATGGTAGGCTATAATCTCGTATTCTAGTCGCTTATTGCACTCTAATTTACTGCACTTTATGAACTTTAATTGCTAGTGTTTTACACTAATCGTGTGTTTTATGCCTTGTAGGAGGATTCCAAGCTATATAGATGTTACGGAATGAATTCGAGTGATTTGGAGCTTTGAAGTCTGAGTAAAAGCCCAATGGATAAAGCCGGGATCGCGTTTGGGGCTCAAAAATCACGTCTGGATATCAAAAAGTCAAGTAAAGGCCGTACTATGAGAAAACAACATTAATGCGGTGTTTGGCACGCCGGGCCTGTACATTTTCCGACTACCTGACAGATTTCAACTCTCTGGACTTTTCCACTAACACCCCGCGTGGTGCATCGCCCGATCCGGTGCGCTTGTACAATTTTTACAGAGCCACAATCCTATTGCGCATTGGAAAAAGGTGTTTTCGTCTGGGCCCGACGCTACTAGGTATAAATATATGGAAAAATGTTATTTTTGGGAATTTGGACACATCTAAGATCTAAGGAGGCTAAGGAGGAGATGGAGAAGCGAAAGCACGAGGAATTCATCATTTAATCCTCACTCAAGACAAGAATTTGGATAGTTTTATTTTTTTCTTCATATTTGTGATGAATTACTCCATATCTACAGAATAGTTATTCTTTAGGGATTGATGAATTTGGTGTTTTGATGATTGTTTGTGGATATTAGCTCTAGTTTTTATGTATTGTATCGTTTTGGGTGTTTTAATTGTTGCATCTATATTCACATGTTCATGTAATCGAGAGAGGCATAACTTGTGATATTTTTGCAGTATCTTGTTGGTTGAATTCATTAATTCTTCTTTGTAATCGAAAGATGCTAGTTGAATTGTTAATTAAACGTAGTTAGGAGGATAATCGAAAGAGGTTCTCCTAAAGACCATAAAAACTTTAAAATTTTTGACTTTTCCTGACGATTGATATCATTCGACGGGTTTCTTGTGCTGTATTTTGAAATGAAAGCGATATCTCTTGACTTGGTTATGCCTTGAGAATAATGAGTGCTTTAGTTGCGATGCTTAGATTCAATTTTTGAGTCTTGTACAAATACCTTAAATTGTATGATCTTAACTTTGCTTAACTTCTTTGACTATAATGTCTTGATAGTCCAATCTTGAGTGAGTTTTATGCCATGTGTGTTGGAGGTTTTGTGTTATTCTGTTCATTGCATTTGATGTCTAGAACATGCTCCGTGTGTTTGCAAAGGGAAAGGGTAGTTTTATTCAGTCTTGGAAGTGATTTAGGCATTTCTTTGTTGAGCCAGTTATATGCTTTTATCCACCTAATTGTTATGTATCGTAGTTAACTCCTTTGAGCTTGTAATCTTGATTTTTTGGCAACCATATTACAAGTCCTACCCTTTTGTTTGAATTGATCATCTATTTGAACCTTGTATCTCTCGCGAGCAACTTGAATTTGTTATGAACTTTGTAAAAGTTGGAGTATGGGGTGGTTGGTTTGGCTTTCGAGTGGAACTAATGAAATAAGGAAGAAGGTGCATTGTTTTGACAAACAAATAAAGAGCTAGTTGAAATGAATAAGAAAAAAAAAAGAAAAGAAAAATAAGTGTATAATTATGCAAAATATTTCTTGATAGTGGTGAAGCTTGATGTAAATGAGCTTAAAGAAGTAGGGAGTAAATGTATATGGATGTGAAGGTGGAGTATGGTTTGACATAAGTGTGGGGTTTCGGATGTTAAATTATATGTATTAAAATGCTTAGGGAGGTGTAGTTACTCTTATATCTAAATGTATCCTACCCATCCCGTATCCTACATTACAACCAATTAAAGTCCTATTTGATACTTGACTGAATGGGCTCGATTAGTTAAGTAGTACACTACGGGCAAGCCTAGGGTTCATCGTTTGTGGCATATGAATGTTGTTTCTAAGAGTGAGTGATTTCTCTCTATCTTGAGTTCCTAATTGTTCTTAATTAATATTGTGTGTGGAACGACTCTCTATTGTGGTGCGGGCACTTGATTCATGAAGGAAAGGTAATGTCGTTGACCTCTGTGTTAGAGTAAGTGAGCGGGTTATAAATAATGTGTGGTGCCTTTGAGTCAAATTTTGAGGCTATGATGTTACGTTATTGTGCTTAATCTATTTTAAATATTCTTGGTTTGATAAGTTATGGAAGTTGTTTTCTTAAGGACTATAGTTTCACCTTACTATATCATCCCGAGAAGGCCAATGTGGTGGCCAATGGCTTGAGTCACAAGGCGGAGGACTTGGGTAGTGTAGCATATCTATCGGCAGCAGAGCGGCCATTAGCCTTGGATGTTCAGGCCTTTGGCCAACCAATTTGTTAAATTGGATATTTCTGAGCCGATTCGAGTTTTGGCTTGTGTGGTTTCTTGATCTTTGCTATATGATTGCATCAGAGAGCGTCAGTACGATCACCTCCATCTTCCTGTCCTCAAGGACACAGTTTAGCATGGCGATGCCAAAGAGGTCACTATTGGGGATGACAGTGTGTTACGGATGCAGGATAGGCTATGTGTGCCCAATGTAGATGGCTTGAGTGAGTTGATTCTCTAGGAGGCTCACAGTTCACGGTACTCAATTCATCCGGGTGCCGCCAAGATGTATCAAGACTTGAGGCAGCACTATTTGTGGAGGCGGATGAAGAAAGACATTTTGGAATATGTAGCTTGGTGCCTAAACTTTTAGCAAGTGAAGTATGAGGATCAACGTCCAAGTGGATTGCTCCAGAGACTAAAGATACTAGAGTGGAAATGGAGCAGGTTACTATGGATTTTGTTGTTGGGCTCCCACGGACTTAGAGGAAGTTCGATGCAATTTGGGTGATTGTGGATAGGTTGACCAAGTTGGTTCATTTCAATTCAGTGGTGACTATTTATTCTTTATAGCAGCTGGCATAGGTCTATATTCGTGAGAATGTCAGGCTTCGGGCGTGCCAGTATCGATCATCTCTGACCGGGGTACGCAGTTTACATCGCGGTTCTGGAGGACCATTCAGCATGAGTTAGGCACATGAGTGGAGTTGAGTACAAAATTTCACCCTTATCTAAGCGCACTATTCAGATATTGGAGGATATGCTTCGTGCATGTGTGATGCAGTTCGGGGGTTCTTGGCATCCGTTCTTGCCGCTCGCGGAGTTTGCCTACAACAACAGTGACTAGTCGAGCATTCAGATGGCTCCGTATGAGGCTTTGTTTGGGAAATAATGTCGTTCTTCGATGCGTTAGTTTGAGCCGGGTGAGGCTAGGCTATTGAGCACAAACTTGGTTCAGGATGCTTTTGAGAAGGTTAAATTGATTCAAGATCGGCTTCGTACTGCCCAATATCGGCAGAAGAGTTATGCGGATCGGAAGGTTTGGGATAATACATTCATGGTTGCGGAGCGGGTCTTGCTTCAGATTTCACCCATGAAAGGAATTATGAGGTACAGAAAGAACGGCAAGCTGAGTCATAGGTATATCGGACATTTTGAGATTCTTGAGAGGATTGGAGAGGTGGCTAACAAACTTGCACTACCACCCATTCTAGCTGCAGTTCATCCAGTATTCCATGTTTCTGTGCTCCGGAAGTATCACGGTGATCCGTCTCATGTGTTATATTTCAGCTCAGTCCAGTAGGACAAGGATTTGTCTTATGTTGAGGAGCCGGTGGCCATTTTGGATAGGTAGGTTCAAAAATTGAGGTCGAAGAACATTGCTTTAGTGAAGGTTCAGTGGAAAGGTCAATCGATCGAGGAGGCGACTTGGGAGACTGAGCATGATATGCTTAGCCATTATCCTTATCTTTTCACCACTTCATATATGTCTCTATACTCGTTCGAAGACGAACATTTATTTTAAGAGGGGAGGATGTAATGACCCGACCGGTCGTTTGGAGTGTTTTAGCCCCGATCCCCTAATTTATGATTCCTCTATGTTTTATTGTGATTTTCTGACTTTTTGGGGGGGGGTTTGGTTTTGGTTTCGGGTGAGTTTCGGAGTGAAATGGGACACATAGTCCCTAAATTGGACGTTTAGGTTGTAAGAGTTGACCATAGTTTGACTTGTATAAAGACGAATCCATAATGGAGTTTTGATGGTTTCCAATAGCTCCATATGGTGATTTTGGTTGTAGGAGCGTGTACGGATGTCGATTTGGAGGTCCGTAGGTCGATTCGGCGTGAATTTGCAAAAGTTGGAAAATGAAAGATTTTTAGAAAGTTTGACCGGAGTTGACTTTATTGATATCGGGGTCGGATCTCGATTCCGGAAGTTGAAATCGGTCTGTAATGTTGTTTATGACTTGTGTGCAAACTTTGGAGTTAATCGGACTTGTTTCGGTATGAATCGGTATTGGTTTCAGAATTTTGAAGTCCATAGTTCAAAGGCTTGAATTTGGGTTGCGATTCGTAGAATTTGTGTTGTTTGATGTGATTTGATACTTCAAGCGTGTTCATATGATGTTTTAAGTTCTGTTGGTATGCTTGGTTGAGGTCCTGGTGTTTCGGGTGTAATTCGGACCATGTTTGGCACATTTCAGATCATTGAGGAGTTGCTGAAGTTCTGGTTTTTCTCAGTTCTGGTTTCCTCTTATGCGATCGTGAAAGAGGGGCCGCGATCGCTAAGCTTTAAGACAGGTAGGCGTGGAATTTGTCCTATGCAATCGCGAGATGGTTTACGCGATCGTGAAACTTGGAAGTTCAGTGAACCGTGAACGCGTGAGTGGTGCCACATTCGTAATGAAGGAAGAGGAGGCATGGGAAGGTGGATGTGTTGCTCTATGCGATCGCAATGTATGAACGCGATCGTGAAGCTTTGGAAAATTTCTCACCGCGTTCGCGACCAGTTCTATGCGTTCGTGTAGAAGGTTTTGGGCTAATGGAGATTTTTGTTCTTTGCTATCGTGAAGGAAATTCCACGATCACGATGTGTAAATCACTGGGCAGCAAACATAAATTTCAAAATCAAGGGTTTATTTCATATTTCAAATTTTTGACTTAGAGAGCTTGGTTTGAGGCAAAATTTCAGGGGATTTTAAGAGAGAACATTGGGGTAAGAATTACTAACTCAATTTGGTTAAATTACTCGAATCTATCATTGTTTTTATCGTCTAATTAGGGATTTGGTTTGGAAAAAATGGTAGAAACTTCTAATTCTAAATTTTTGAGTTCTGAAAGGCGAATTGAGGTCGGATTTGAGTAATTCTTGTATGGTTGGACTCGATATCGAATGAGTGTTCAGATTATATAATTTTTGTCAAGTTCCGAGACGCGAACCCGGCTTTAACATTTGGGTTGACTTTTTAATTCTTCGCGAAGATCGTAGTTTTCATTGTTTGAATTAGTTTCCTATAGTTATATTTATAGAATGAAACTGTTTTGGCTAGATTCGAGCCGTTTGGAGTTGGATAATCGAGGGAAAGACTCTAGTTGATTGATTTAGCATGGTTTGAGATAAGTGACTTGCCTAACATTATGTGGGGGAATAACCCCTTAGGATTGGTGTTGTTTGTAATAATTGTGATATGTGAAAGTCGCATACGCAAGGTGACGAGTGTGTACACGGGCTAAGTATGGAAATTTGCGTTTTTAGCTATGTAGATCCCATTCATGCCTTAATTATGTTGCCTTAACATGTTGTAGTCATCATTTTCAGTCTAATTACACATGTCTACTTGTCTTATCTCTTACTTGCTGATTGCTCTACATGCCTAGTTGATGTTCTTGTTTTCTTTATCCCGTATTGATTATTTAACTGTTGAATTCTTTATTTGAAATTGCTATTCTTGGAATATCTTGTTGTTGTAACTGGTATTGAGTTACAGAGGCCATGATTCCTATTAAGGCAAAGTGTTAAGTGGTGAAATATCATTCTATCGAGTTATTCTTCCGGTTGTTATTGTTAAGACTTTGTGTACACTGTGTTTGAGCTGAGGGCTCCTTATTATGAAATTCTGTTATTGTTTGGTTTCTATGGCGACTTGTGATATTGGGCACTTGAGGTACGAATTGTGACACATTGTAAGATTGATACACATGCAGTGGTTTAAGGTTAGGGTGTTGAAAAGCATGCGGTGAGATAAGGTAGGCTTGATACGCGTGGCTAGTAGGGGAACTACTAGAAGCCATGCGGTATGATAAGGTGGGCTAAAACGCTGGATGCTATTTCGGGAAAAATTTATTTTTCCAAACTAAATGTAAAGGCTCCCGCGGTGATATAAAGAAAGACTATGAGTTACTTTTGTGATTTGGGACTAGGAGGCGGTACCTTGGTAGTGGCCCTTGTTTATATTTCTCTATTTGCTGTACTTGTATTGGTTGTTTGTTTCCTTAACATGTCAATCGTTGTTTCCTTCCGTGTTGAATTATCTGCCTTGATTCTGTGTAGTTAATTTTTGGTAAATTCCTTATGTGTTTCATTTCCCTATTTAATTATCATTGTATTGTTTTACCTTTCGCCCTGTTTTATATTATTTTTCTAGTAGGGCCTTGACCGGACCTCGTCACCACCCTACCGAGGTTAGGTTTGGCACTTACTGGGTACCGTTGTAGTATACTCATACTACGCTTCTGGACATGTTTTTGTACGGATCAACTTCTTATCAATCCCGACACTAGCGAGCTGGGTTTGCATTGGAGACTTCAAGGTTCAGTTGCCCGCGTCCGTAGGCCTCGGAGTCTCCTTCTATCCTTTTCTTATGTTTTTCCTTCTTTACTAGACACAGTTGTATAGTATGATTGGGTTTCGTTTTAGATCTTGTGACTTGTTTTACGCCGGGTTTTGGGCTATTGTATACACTTTGAGCTGTGGAGATTTCCTTTTTTATATATATGTTGTTGAGTTTTGAGATTTTAGATTATTTTTTTCATTCACTTCCACATGTTTGTTAGGCTTACCTAGTCTTAGAGATTAGGTGCCGTCATGACATCCTACGGAAGGACATTGGGGTCGTGACACCAACTTAGGGACTAAGTGTCCTATTTCACTCTGAAACTCACCCAAAACTAAAACCAAACACTCTTGCATGTCACATAACCACAATATGACATAGAGGAGGAAATAAATAGGGGAACAGGGCTAAAATGCTCAAAACCATCGACCGGGTCGTTTCATTACATTAATTGATTTTTAAGTTAAACTCATTTTCTCATTTGATACGCTACTCTTTTTAAATTGTACTTTATTTTACTTCTAAAATAAACTCATTATCTCATTTAACGCTTTACTTTATTCAAAATTATTAATTTTCCCTATTTTATTTAAATAAATCTCTCGAATATTGAATTTAGCAATTAACACGGATACAATGTATATGGTAGCATGTGGACTTTGCCGTGCAAAGGTGATTGAAAATGTGAGCACGAGGTGCCATGTGTGTAAGATTCGGGATTTGTGGCTTATGTTATGTGATTACGAGATGTGGTGCCTCGAGATAACTCTTGTTGTAAGTCATGCGTTGGGAAAAATTTGATTACTTGAACTGTCATTTGCTTCCTTAATGGAGTTCATTCTTATTTCATCTGTGTTTTGATTTTATTGTTGATGTATTACCCATTTACTTCTTGTGGCCATTTGTGTTTCTATTGCTCCAGTGTTGGTTTTATATCAATAATCTTTCTGTTGTTATCCTTTGATTGATGTTCTTTCCCTTGTTAGCTTTTTATTAATATCTTGCACATGTTTTACGCTAGTGAGTGTCTCGACTTACCTCGTCACTACTCCACTGAAGTTAATCTTGATACTTACTCGGTACCACTATGGTGTACTCACGCTACGCTTCTACATTTTTTTTTGCAGATCTAGGTTTTTCAGATCATGTTGGTTTTGTGAGTTGTGTCTGCGTGGCTGGAGACTTCAAGGTATATCTGCTCGACGCTCACAGGCCTCGGAGTCACCGTCCAGATGTTATCTTTACTACTATTTATCTTCATTTCAAAGTAGTATTGTACTTCGAGATTCTAGTGTATTTCAGTAGAGCTTATGACTTTGTACTACCGGTTCTAGGGATTGTATAACTATTGTTCAGTTTTAGTTACGTTCTTTCATTTATCGGGTTGGTTTTTTTATAGTTGAATTGGTTATTTTGTTAGATCTCTTCATGTATTAGGCTTACCTAATCTTAGAGACTAGGTGCCATCACGATTCCTAAAGCGAGATTTTGGGGTCGTGACAACACGGAGCACCACCGCCCAAATCATCGCGAACGCGACTCGCCAAGCGCGAAAGCAAAGCACTAACGACCTCCTGCTCAAATCCTTTGTCACGAATGTGTGTTTCCCACTGTGTTCACGTAGAATAAAACTAGCAATAGCAACCAGAAGCAGCTTTGTCTGAAACCACCCCGAAAAACATCTGATGCACCCAAGACCTCGTCCAATCACACCAATAAGTCCCCATACCCCACCCAAACTTATCCAAGGGCTCGAAACGCCATGAATAACATCAAAACCATGAACCAACGATCAAAATTCTTCTTTTAACTTTCAAATGTTCAAACTTGGCCGAGCTGTCTGAATCACACATAGACATTCCGGATCATGACTGAACTTAACACACAAATTCTAATAAACTAAATGAACCTATCTAAATTAGCCACTCTAAGTCAAACTTAGCAAGTTTCCAAACTTTAAAATGCAAACTTTTGACAATAAGCGTTGAAACGCTCACAGACCATCCGATACTTAAGCAGAATATACGCCCAAGTCCGAAATCACCTTACAAATCTATGGGAACCTTCAAATCCCAGTTCTGAGATCGTTGACTCAAAAGTCAACCTTGGTCAATTCTTCCAACATAAAGCTTTTAAATTGAGAACTATTCTCCCAAATCAACTCCGAACTTCTCGAAAATCAAAACCGACTATACGTGCAAGTCATAATACATAAAGTGAAGCTACTCAAGATTTCAAACTACCGAATGACATGCTAGAGATCAAAATGATCGGTCAGATCGTTACAACAATATTAAACAAACAAGGAAGAAAATTGAAACAAGGATGTGTATTACCTGTTGCGGAGCAGTAAGCCGAGATGATCTCGAATCTACCCTCTCATCAGGAATAGATCAGAACCTCGAGCTGAATGGGTTCGAACACCTTTATCGCGGCTAAAGTACATCAGGAAAGAAAATAAAATGTTTGAAAGTGCTTTCTTAGAGTTTCTAAGGGACGAGAACAATGGTAAGAGAAAGAAAATTTTTAGTGTTTTAGCGATAGCTCCAGCATATCCTGAGCTCTCCAAATGCAAGTATTTATCGGAGATGTAGAGCTAGGGATTGTGTTTTAGGTAGGATGTTTTTTTGTGCTTCAGATTTCAAATGAAGTCAAATGGAGTCGTTCAAATCTTAACATTGGAACCGCAGTGGGCATTTATGTGATTCTCTCAGTTCTTAGATATTCGATATGTCTTATAGCATAAAAAATGAGAGGACCATTTATTTGCCATCGATATACGCCAAAATCAAATAAGAGAAGGTCTTTCGTTTCTTGAAATTGAGCGGACAAGGGCTGTCTTTGACTGTTGAAGTTTGAATTTTAATTAATAATGGATAAAAGGACAAAGGTGTAGGTATGAAGGACATAGCAGAGAGAGGCGTTGCTTCGAAGAAAATGAAACCCTAACTAGTTAATATACTTGGGTCTATGGGAAGTGGACTCGATTAGGCTTGGTATTTTAAAAGATGGAAGGCTTGATTTTGGGTTGGTGTTAGATGATTTAAGGCTGGGTTTAGTTTAGTGGATTGTCCGAATGTTTAGGCTAATATAATAATAATAATAATAATAATAATAATAATAATAATAATAATAATAATAATAATACTATTTCTAAAAATATTGGTAATAATTATAACAGTGATAATATTAGCACCAACAGTAATAATATTAATAATAGTCATAGTGGTGATGGTGGTGGTAGTAGTAGTAGTAGTAGTAATAATAATAATAATAATTTAATAATAATAATAATAATTTAATAATAATAATAATAATAATAATGATGATGATGAGGATGATGATGTTATTTTGTGTGATTTGAGGCTTTGAATAGGTCTGTATTATGTTTTGAGACTTGTTGGTATGTTCGGACGGGGTCCCGAGAGGCTCGGGTGAGTTTTGAGGTAGTTTCAGACCATTTCTAGGCCCTTGTTAGTTGCTGGTTTTTAGCTACAGAGGTGTAAATCCCAATCATGGACCTTTAGGTCGCGTTCGCGAAGAGCAAATTGCTGTTTTGGGCCTTGTGAATCTCAATCGCGGAAGCCTTTCTCGCGATCGTATAGAAGAATTTCTGCTATCACATGACTGATTTTGGAATCTTACATCTTCCAATTTATAAAGAATTTGGAGATGATCCTAAAATGAAAGTTGTAGCCCTTTGTGTCTAGTTTTCATAAAATTAAACTGTTTGTTATTTGGAGTTCCATACAAAAAGTTATGACCATTATGCTAGAGGTTGTTTGGAAGAGTTGGGCAAGCTTGTTGGAGTTTGTTCATCGCGGTCGCCGGGACATGGCCGAGATCCTGAAGGGTAAATATTGTGCTTGATTTTTATTGAATTGCGATCGCGAGGTTGGCAACCATGATCGCTAAGGACCCCTGGCGGTGCATTAAAACATCAAATTTTGAGATTTTCAGTTTATTCTTTTTCACTTTTTGAGTTAGCGAGCTCGAATTTGGGCGATTTTGTGACGAACCGATAGGTTATTTTGAGTGTTAGCCCTTATTTACGTATTCCAAGACCTCTGTTAGCTTTGATTGATGTTTCTTGGTTTGCGTGCGTGGTCTACGTTGCTTTTTGAAAGCTTTTATGTGAAAATTTAAAGAAAATATGATTTTTGGCTTTAAAAACAACTTGAGTTGACCACAGTCAATATTTTGAACAAACGACCTCCGATCGGTGTTTTAATGATTTCGATAGGTCCATGTCGAGATTTTGAACTTGGGCGTATGCCCAGAATTGAAATTGAAGGTCCTTAGATTGATTTGACTCATTTTACGGAAAACCAGTATTTTGATAATATGTAAGTTTCCTAAGTTTGACCGTAAGTTGACTTCATAGCTAATGAGTTAGGATTTTGATGTTGAAACTTGGTATAGATCTGTATTACTATTTGAAACTTCTCCGCAAAATTTGGTCCAATTCGGAGTTGGTTTGACATGATTCAGACGATTAGATGTGATTCTAGTTGTTCTTGAGTTTCCTTTGAAAATTTCATTCATTTTGAGGTTTGATTTTACATTTAGATGTTAATTTGGTGATTTTATTGCGTGAGCGAGTTCATATGATGTTATTACACTTGTGTGCATGTTCGGGTTGGAGCCTGAGGGGCTCGGGTGAGTTTCAGACGCGTTTCGGAATAGTTTTGGATGAATTGAACTAGTTGGTGCACTGTTGCTTCTGGTGCTGGATTGCAGATCTTGCATTTGTGATGTTTGGCTCGCAAATATGAGCCTCGCTTTTGTGATCACTTCATCGGATTCCCAAGCATGGTGTGGGGGACTGGGGTTCTCACATTTGCGAGGAAAGAGTCAAATTTGCAATGTGTCCTGTGTCCACATTTGCGTCTCTGTCATCGCAATTGCAATGCTATGTAGAGTTTGGGCATCTTCGCATGTGTAAAGAATTTGGTCGCTTTTGCAAAGGAGGGAAGTTTTCATTCGTGAACAATTTGTCGCAATTGCCAAATATGGGCTTCTGATGCATAGTCAAATTTGTCGCAATTGCCAAATAGGACATCGCAATTGCGACATTTGTAGCTGGGTAAAATAGTAGAAAATCGGGACTTAGCTCATTTTATACCATTTCTCAACACTAAACACTTTAGAGGCGATTTTTCAAGAGGATTTTCTCCCCAAAATTATTGGTAAGCAACTCCAATCCATTTCCTTTCAATTACACATTACTTTCATGAGATCTCACACATAAAATTTAGGATTTCCATGGTAGAAATTAGGGAATTGGGTAGAGATTTGTAACTTTTGTAAAATTGATATTTAGACGTCAATTTGAGGTCAGATTTCAAAACAAATGACATAACCGAGCTCGAGGGTGAATGGGTAATCGGGTTTTGGTCCTAACCTCGGTTATTGACCAAGCGAGACTGAGGTTGACTTTAGTTGAATTTTTCAAAAATGATCAAACTTGAACCTCTTTCATTAATGGGTGGTTTCTAAAGCTTATTTTGAATCATTTGATCGATAATTTGTTAGATTTGGTTGGCTTGGAAGCTTGTTTAAAAGGCAAGGCTGTGGTTGGTTGATTGCTTTGATTCGTGGAATGAGGTAAGTGTTGGGTCTAACCTTGAATTGAGAAAATTAGGAATCCTTGAACTATGTGTTATGTGAGTTATGTGGGAAAATAGCGTATACGCAAGGTGACTAGCGTATATACTCCAACATGATATTTATTTCCATATTTTCGTTCATTTCAGGATATATCTTGCTTCATGCCTTAATATTTACATGATGTTAGGCTATAATTATGTGTTTTAGTCGCTTACTACACTCTAATTCACTCCACTTTATTTGTGTTTGCGCTTTAATTGGTAGTGTTTTGCACTTATTGTGTGTTTTATACCTTCTAGGAGTGATTCCAAGCTATGTAGATGTTATAGACCTAATTCGAGCTATTTGGAGCTTTGAAGTATGAGAAAAAGCCCAAGGGATTAAGCCAGGATCGTGATCGGGGGTCGAGGACCATGTAAGGACGTTAAAAATCAAGCAAAAATCTGTACTCTTAGAAAAATCCACAACCGCGGCGCGCGGTGTGCCGTGGCTGTCCAAATCCTGCTGCCTGTCAATTGTTGAGCTCTATGGATTTCCCCACTAATGCCCTACATGGCGCATCGCCCCATTCGGCGCACCTGTGCTATTTTACAGAGTGAAAATCCAATTTTGGCTAGGAAAGGGTGATTTCGTCTAGGCCCGACCCTACTTGGTATGAATACATGAAAAAATATTATTTTCTGGACTTTTGACATACTTTGGACCTAAGGAGGCTAAGGAGGAGTTGGAAGAACACAAGCAGAAGGATTTCATCATTCCTTCCTCACTCAAGACCCGAGTTTGGATTGAATTTATGTTTTCCTATACTTTAATTTCATTTGTGATGAATTTCTCCATATCTATGGAGTAGTTCTCTTTAGGGTTTGATGGATTTGGTGTATTGATGATTGTTTGTGGATTATAACTCCAGTTTTATGTATTGAATCGTTTTGGATGATTTAATTGTTGCGTCGATATTCACTAGTTCATGTAATCGAGAGAGGTATAACTTGTTATATCTTTGCATTATATTGTTGGTTGAGTTCATTAATTCTTCGTAGTAATTGAAAGAGGTTAGTTGAATTATTATTAACCTAGTTAGGAGAATAATCAAAAGAGGATCTCCTAAAGACCAATCCACTATGAAGTCGTGCATATCTTCATCGAGCTTAAATTGGTTCATATTGTGAGGTTAAGACTTAATCGAGAGGGGAGTTTCTACTAACGTTTGAACTAATAGTTGAGTGAATTCAAGAGACTCACTTAAACATTAGAAGTGAATTAACTAGAGTTAAATCTCATAAATTTATCTTGAACCTATCAAATCAATCCCTATTTTAGCCCATTGATTTCTTCCTTACTTACTTTTGTTTAATTGTCATCCGTCAATTAGCTTTAATTATATTGTTGGCTGAGTTCATAGATTCTTCTAAGTAATCGAAAGAGACTAGTTGAATCATTGATTAAACCTAGTTAGGAGAATAATCGAAAGTGGTTTTCTTAAAGACCAATCCATTACATATTCTTGCATATCTTCACGTGCTTAATTTGGTTCATTTTGTGAGATTAAAACCTAATCGAGAGAGAAATTTTTGCTGAACGTTTGAACTAAGAATTGAGTGAATTCGAGAGACTCACTTGAACATTAGAAGTGAATTATCTATAGTTAGATCCAAAATAATTATCTTGCACATATCCTATCAAAACCCTATCTTCTCTCATTGATAATCTTTTTTGCTTATTTCTTCTTTCAATTGTCATTAGTCAATAGCTTTAGATTCTTAGTTAATTATAGTTAGACATATTACAAATTTCAACTATTGATCATCTTGGATAGCAACCATGCTAGGAAGTATGAGAATACTGTTTAAATCAAATCCATGTGGATACGATATTATACTACACTATATTTGATTAGCGAGCAGAATATAAGTGTGTGTTTTGCGCTCGTCATTATATGCCTTTATTTGACTTCTATGCATTAATTTTTAAATGCCTTTGTTTGACTTCTGTGCCTGAATCGTTACATACCTTTATTTGACTTCTATGCCATAACTGTTACTTGTCATTTAGTCATTCCTTTGCCTTAATTTATCCGTTCCTTTCATGACTCCATGCTTATTTGTTACTTGTTTCCACTTGCTTTATTGCATGCTTCAGTTGTCACATGCCTTATTTGTCTCTCTTGATTTATAGTATTTGTTGCATTCAATAATACGGTTTCATTTGTGTGAGTTGTTTAGTTGTTAGATACCGATGAATTGATAAAGTTGAGACCTCGAGTTGTTAGAGATTCTTTGATTACTATGTGGTTCTTATTGCCTTGTATATTTATCTTCTTGAGTGGAAACTCTGGTAAATTTTGTTGTTGAATTCTTTATATTGATTAAAATTTTTTGGGGAGCGGGTTGCACGCTGCAATGGAAATTGAAAGGTAATAAATCAAAATAGTGGAATAAGGACGGATTATGAAATTAACAGATGATGATATGGTGGGATCGGGTTGCGCGCCGCAACAGAGGATATATGTAGTACTTGTTTGTGATCGTTCGATTTCCCTTGGTATTGTGTTATGAGACTATGAGACTTGTTATTCTGGACTCTCTGGTAGCTGGATTTTGAGTTCCATTTCATGAGTTAACTACTTTACTTCCATTTTCTGTTTTCCTATATTTTTATTATTATTGCGTCCGGGTTATTATAAGTGGCCTCCTTGGCCTCGTCACTACTTCGTCGAGGTTAAGCTCGGCACTTACAAAGGAAATGGGGTCTGTTGTACTCATACTACACTCTGCGCTTCTTGTACAGATACCGAACTTGGTCCCAGCAGCGCTTAGTGAGATTGCCCGAATCCAGCTACTTGTGGAGACTTGAGGTATAGCTGTAAGGATTTCGCTGCCCTGGAGTCCCCTTCTATTTCATCATTGCTATTTATTTAGGTTCAAATAGTTGTGTTTATTCAGACTATTATCTATAATACTCTAGATGCTCATGTATTCGTGACTCAAATTACTGGGATTGTACTTAGATTACGTCGTTCTGTAGTTTGTCACCTTATTTCAGACTATTCGGTTATTGTTGTTATCATTTGATTTGAATTGTTAAAACTGGTAAACAAATATAGATAAAGTTGGTTTGCCTAGCAAGTGTAATGATAGGCGCCATCATAGTCTTGAGGGTGGGAATTCAGGGTCGTTACAAGTTGGTATCAGAGCACTAGATTGCCTAGGTCTCTCGAGTCATGAGCAAGCTTGGTAGAGTATGGAGGATCAGTACGGGGACGTATGTACTTATCTTTTGGAGGATATAAGTCCTTAGGAAAAACTTCACTTATTTCTTTCTCTATCGTGCGGTTCATTACCATTATTGAAGTTTGAACCACTCTACTCTTGTTCTCTCGCAGATGGAGAAAACTTGCACAACATCTACAGCCGCGCAGGAGCTACAGCCCCCTGTTGCAGCCACTACTAGGTGCAGGGGCGGAGGCAGAGGCAGATCTCAGCCTATAGCACGAGCAGCAGCACCCATGGTGGAGCCTCAGATTGGTCATGAGGAGGAGGTCCCAGCTCAGACCGTACCATTAAGACACGCTCAGGTACCGGAGGGATTTTGCCACTCCCATACTTTAGGACGCTCTAGTCCGCTTAGTTGAACTCATGGAAAGTCTGACTCAGGCTGGAGTATTTCCTATGGCACCAGCTGTCTCTCAAGCACGGGGAGGAGCACAAACTCCCGCCACTCACACTCCGGAGCTGATGGCTCCCTTATACCAGACTCCGGCAGCTCCAACAGTTGGGGTAGTTCATCCCGTTGTTGCTACATAGACCAGAGAGAGGCCCGCGATGTCTTATGAGGGATTGATGAGGTTAGATAAGTTCACCAAGCCTTTTCCTGTTCATTATAGAGGTGCACCCTCTGAGGACCCACATTATTACTTGGACCATTGCCACAAGGTGTTGCACAGCATGGGTATTACTGAAACAATTGGGGCCGACTTTACAGTGTTCCAGATGACCAGTTTTGCCAAGAGGTGGGGGCAGGATTTTGACTGGAGTAGACCAGCTAGTTCATCTTCACTTACCTGGGATCAAATTTTGTAGCTATTTCTGGAGAAGTTTATTCCTTTCACTCTGAGGGCAAAGTACTGTAGGCAGCTCAAGCACCTTCAGCAGGGTGGCATGACCGTCACCCAGTACGAGACTAAATTATTAGACCTACCCCGTTATACAGCTAGTTTGATCCCACTGATAGAAAGAGGGTGAGGAGGTTTACTGATGGTCTTACTTTCGGCATCAAGCTTCAGATGGCCAAGGAGACGAGGGATGATATTTTTTTCCAGAGGGCCGTAGAGATTGCTAGACGGATTGAGATGGTTCGTGGTCAGGATAGAGGGGCGATATCTGAGAAGAGGCCTCATAATTTCGGTCGCTTCAGTGGTGCCTCATCTGGAGGCAGAGGTTCCTTTGCTAAAGGCCATCCTCCTATGCCAATTCAGTCAGATCTTCAGGTAGCCCACGGTGCTTCGGGCGGTCGTGGTTCTTATGGGTCTCGTCTTGAGCAACCTACATTTAGTGCACCTTCGGCTCCTATTATTACACCACCGCTTCAGAGTTACTACAGTGGATACCCTGGCCGTCAGGGTGAGTTTCAGCTTCAACAGCCTCAGCAACCGAAGGAGTGCTTTGAGTGTGGTACCATAGGTCACATCAGGAGGTATTGCCCTAGATTGACGAGTAGTAGACCTCAGCAGTGTTGTCGTACTATTATGCCGGCACGAGTTGCACCACCACTTGCACAGCCAGCTAGAGGCGGGGGTCAGGTTACTAGAGGCGGAGGTCAGGTTACTAGAGGCGGAGGTCAGGCCATTAGTGGTAGAGGCCAGCCAGCTAGGGGTTCCACGAGGGGCGGAGCTCATAGTGATGGGGCCCAGCCCTATTTTTATGCATTTCGAGCTAGACTTGAGGCAGGGTCACCTGACATCTTCACCACATGTATTGTTCCAGTTTTCCATAGAGATGCTTGAGTTCTATTTGATCTGGGCTCTACTTATTCATATGTGTCATCCTATTTTTCTTCATGTTTTATTATGCCTCATGATATTCTTTGATTGATGTTGTATATGTGTCCGTGCATGTAGGAGATTCTATTATTATAGATCGCGTTTATCACTCGTGTGTGGTTTCTATCGGAAGCCTCGAGACTAGTGTAGATCTCCTACTTCTTGATATGGTGGACTTTGATGTTATTTTGGACATGGATTGGTTATCACCTTATCACGCCATATTGGTATGTCACGCCAAGACAGTGACCTTAGCCATGCCGGGGTTGCCCCGATTAGAGTGGAGGGGGACTCCTGGCCATTCTACCAGCAGGGTTATTTCTTATGTGAAGGATTGCGTATGATCGAGAAGGGATGTCTAGCATATTTGGCCTATATCAGTGATCCTAGCGTAGAGGTTCTTTCCATGGATTCAGTACCTGTTATGCTTGAGTTTCCAGAGGTGTTTCCTGCAGATTTGTCGGGGATTCCACCCGATAGAGATATCGACTTCTGTATTGACTTGTCTCCGGGCACTCAGCCCATCTCTATTCCACCATACCGTATGGCCCCATCTGAGTTGAAGTAACTGAAGGAGCAGTTACAGGATTTGCTTGATAAAGGATTCATTCGGCCTAGTGTCACTCCCTAGGGTGCGCCAGTGTTATTTTTGAAGAAGAAGGATGGTTCGATGAGGATGTGTATAGATTATCGGCAGTTGAACAAAGTCACTATCAAAAACAAGTGTCCTTTGCCGAGGATTGATGACTTATTTGATCAGCTTCAGGGTGACAAAGTATTTTCGAAGATTGATTTGAGATCTGGCTATCATCAGTTGAAGATTAGGGTATCGTATGTCGTTAAGACAACTTTCCGGACTCGGTACGGGCATTATGAGTTCTTAGTGATGTCATTTTGATTGACAAATGCCCCAGCAACATTTATGGATTTGATGAATCGGCTATTTAAGCCCTATTTGGATTCTTTTGTGATCGTCTTCATTGATGATATTTTGATCTACTCCCGTAGTCGAGAGGAACATGAGCAACATCTTCGGATTGTACTTTAAACTCTGAGAAATAGTGGGTTGTATGCCATGCTTCAAAGTGTGAGTTTTGTTAGAATCTGTTGACTTTTTGGGGCATGTTGTATCTGCTGAGGGCGTTAAAGTGGATCATAAGAAGATTGAGGCAGTTCAGAACTTGCCTGGACCTACTTTAGCTACAGAGATTCGGAGCTTCCTAGGTTTGTGGGGTTATTATCGTCGGTTCGTGAGGGGTTTTCATTTATTGCAGCCCCATTGACTAGATTGACCTAGAAGGGTGCCCCATTCAGGTGGTTCAATGAGTGACAAGACTGCTTTGATCACAGCTCTAGTATTGGTGTTACGGGTTCGGCATTTTACATCATGTATTCTGATGCATCACATATTGGGCTCGATGAAGTATTGATGCAGGATGGCAGGGTGATTACGTATGCATCTCGACAGTTGAAAGTTCGTTAGAAGAATTACCCTATTAATGGCTTAGAGTTGGCAGCTATTGTTCATGCATTAAAGAGTTGGAGGCATTACCTCTACGGCGTGTCGTGCGAGGTATTCACAGATCATCGGAGTCTACAGTACTTGTCTAAGAAAAAGGATCTCAACTTGAAGTAGTAGAGTGTATTAGAGCTATTAAAAGACTATGATATCACCATTTTGTATCATCTTGGGAAGGCCGGTGTGGTGGCCAAGGCCTTGAGTAGAAATGCTGTGAGTATGGGTAGCCTTGCATATATTCCAGTTGGTGACAGACCCTTAGCATCGGATGTTCAGGCCTTAGTCAATCAGTTCATGAGGTTAGATGTTTTCGAACCTAGTCGGGTCCTTGCTTGCATGGTTTCTCGGTCTTTTTTGTATGAGCGCATCAGAGAGCGTCAGTGTGACGACCCCTATTTGCTTGTCCTTAAGGACACAGTGCAGCACGGTGATGCCAAGAAGGTTCTATTGGAAATGATGGTGTGTTGTGGATGCAGTCGGATTTGTGTGCCCAATGTGGATGGGCTTCATGAGTTAATTCTTGAGGAGGCTCACAGTTTGCGGTATTCTATTCATCCTGGTGCCGCCAAGATGTTTCAATATTTGAGACAGCATTATTGGTGGAGAAGAATGAAGAAAGGTAAAGTACAAGCATCAGAGGCCTAGCAGTTTGCTTCAGAGACTTGAGATTCCCGAGTGGAAGTGAGAGAGTTTTACCATGGATTTTGTTGTTGGCTCCCACAGACTTTGAAGAAATTTGACGCAGTATGCATCATTGTGGATAGGTTGACCAAGTCGACGCATTTCATTTCGGTGGCAGCTAGCTATTCTTCATAGCGGTTGGCTGAGATCTATGTCTACGAGATTGTTTGTCTTCACGGTGTGCCAGTGTCCATTATTTTTGATTGGGACACGCAATTCACATAGCATTTCTAGAGGGTCGTAAAGCAAGAGCTAGGCACACGGGTTGAGTTGAGTACAACATTTCACCTCCAGACGACAAGCAGTCCGAGCGCACCATTAAAATTTTGAAGGATATGTTTCGCGCCTATGTTATGGATTTTGGGGGTTCTTGGGACCAATTCTTGCTACTTAAGGAGTTTTCCTACAATAATAGCTACCAATCAAGTATTCAGATGGCTCCTTATGAGGCCTTATATGAGAGGCGGTGTCGTTCTCCAGTTGGTTGGTTTGAGCCGGGAGTGGCTCGGTTGTTGGGTACTGATTTGGTTCAGGATGCCTTGGAGAAGGTCAAGATGATTCAGGATCAGCTTCATACAACACATTCTAGGAAAAAGAGTTATGCCGATCAGAGAGTTCGTGATGTTGCATTCATGGTTGGAGAGAGGGTTAGTTTATCCATGAAGGGTGTAAAGAGGTTCGGGAAGAAGGGAAGTTGAGCCCTAGGTATATCGGACCTTTTGATATCCTTGAGAGAGTTGGTGAGGTGGCTTACAAGCTTGCATTGCCACCTAGCTTAACGCGAGTTCACCAGGTGTTCCATGTTTCCATGCTCCCAAAGTATTGTGGTGATGAATCCCATGTATTAGATTTCAGCTCAGTCCAATTGGACAAGGATTTGACTTATAAAGAGGAGCTAGTGGCTATTTTAGCACTGCAGGTCTGGAAGTTGAGGTCTAAAAGTTAACCTTCTATTAGAGTGTAGTGGAGAGGTCAGTCGACCAAGGCAGCTATGTGGGAGTTTGAGTCTGATATGCAGAGTAGATACGCCTACCTTTTCACCAGTCTAGGTACTTTTCTATGTCCATTTCGAGTACAAACGTTTCTTTAAGAGGTAGTGAATGTGATGATCCGATAGGCCGTATTGAGTGTTAGCCCTTATTTTGTGTTCTGAGACATTCATTAGCTCCATTTAATGTTTCTTGGTTTGCGTGCGTGGTTGTGTCACTTTTTGAAAAACATTTACGTCAAAATTTGAAGAAAACATGATTTTTGGCTTTAAAAATAACATGAGTTAACCACGGTTAACATTTTGTGAAAACGACCTTGGATCAGTGTTTTGACGACTCCGGTAGGTCCTTATTGTGATTTTGGACTTGGGCGTAT
The DNA here is from genome assembly GCA_002018475.1 of Nicotiana obtusifolia. Taxonomy (NCBI): domain Eukaryota; kingdom Viridiplantae; phylum Streptophyta; class Magnoliopsida; order Solanales; family Solanaceae; genus Nicotiana; species Nicotiana obtusifolia. The sequence continues at coordinate 61,623 of MCJB01053063.1, forward strand.
ACCCAGAATTGAAATTGGAGGTCCCTATATTGATTTGACTCATTTTGCCTAAAACTAGTATTTTCTAAGTTTGGAAATTTCGTAAGTTTGATCATAAGTTGACTTCATAGCTAATGAGTTCGGATTTTAGTGTTGAGACTTGCTATAGGTCCGTATTACTATTTGAAACTTGTCCGCAAAATTGGGTTCAATTCGGAATTGGTTTGATATGATTCGGGTGATTAGATGTGATTCTAGTTGTTCTTGAGTTTCCTTTAAAAATTTCTTTCTTTTTGAGGTTTGATTTGCAAATTTAGAGGTTATTTTGGTGATTTGATCGCACGAACGACTTTATATGATGTTATTACACTCGTTTATATGTTTGGGTTGGAGCACGAGGGCCTCGACTGAGTTTCAGACGCGTCTCACAAGAGTTTTGGATGAATTGAACTAGCTGGTGCACTGCTGCTTTTGGTGTTGGACTGAAGACCTTGCATTTGCGAGGTCTGGCTTGCAAATGGGGGCCTCGCTTTTGTGATCACCTCATCGCATATGCGAGCATGGGTTGAGGACTGGGGTTCTCGTATTTGCGAGAAAAGAGTCGCATTTGCGTTATGTCGTGTTTCTGCATTTGCGACTCTGTCATCGCAATTGTGATGCTATGTAGAGTTTGGGCATCTTCGCATTTGCGAAGAAATTGGTCGCTTTTTGCGAAGGAGGGTAGTTCCCATTTGCGAACAATTTGTCGCAATTGCGACATCTGGGCTTCTGATGCATAGTTCACTTTTTTGACCTGTGCTTCGCATTTGCGGTGGTCGCAATTGCGAACAAGACATCGCAATTGCGACATATGCAGCTGGGTAAAAGAGGGGAAAATCACGACTTAGCTCATTTTACACAATTTCTCAACCCTAACACTCTAGAGGCGATTTTTCAAGAGGATTTTCTCCCCAAGATCATTGGTAAACAACTCTAATCCATTTCCTTTCAATTACCCATTACTTTTCATGAGATTTTAACATCAAATTTAGGATTTTCATGGTGGAAATTAGGGATTTGGGTAGATATTGGTGACTTTTGTAAAATTGAGATTTAGACTTCGATTTGGGGTCGGATTTCGAATTAAATCACATAACCGGGCTCGGGGTGTAATTGGATTTTAGTCCGAACCTCGAGTTTTGACCAAGCAGGCATGGGTTGAATTCTTTTAGCTTTTTCAAAAATGATCAAAATTGAACCTCTTTCATTAATGGGTAATTTCTAGAGCTTATTTTGAATCATTTGATCGATAATTTGCTAGATTTGGCTGGTTTGGAGGCTTGTTTGAAAGGCAAGGCTATGGTTGGTTGATTGCTTTGATTTTCGGAGTGAGGTAAATATTGGGTCTAACCTTGACTTGAGGGAATTAGGAATCCTTGAACTATGTGTTATGAGAATTATGTGGGAAACGACGTATATGCGAGGTGATGAGTGTATATACGTCGATATGATATTTATTTCCATATTTTCATTCATTTCATGATATATCTTGCTTCATGCTTTAATTGTTAAAAGCCTTTATTTGACTTCTACGCATTAATTAGTACATTCCGTTGTTCGACTTTTATGCCTTAATCGTTGCTTATTTTTTACTTGTTTCTATTTGCTTTAATCGTATACTTCAATTGTCACATGCCTTACTTGTCTCTCTTGATCTGTAGTCTTTGTTGTTAGATACCGATGAATTGGTAAAGTTCAGACCTTGAGTTGTTAGAGATTCTTTGATTATTATGTGGTTCTTTGTTGCTTTGTATATTTACCCTCTTAATGTGGAAACTATTGTAAATTTGGTTATTGAATTCTTTATGTTGATTGAATTTGGTTGGGGAGTGGGTTTCACGTCGCAACAAAAATTGGAAGGTAAGGAATCGAAATGGTGAAACAAGGACGGATTATGATATTGATAGATGATGATATGGTGGGATGGGGTTTGTGCCGCAACGGAGTGTATATGTGGTACTTGGTTGTGATTGTTGGGTTTTCCTCGGTATTGTGTTATGAGACTATGAGACTTGTAATTCAAGGCTCTCTGGTAGCTAGATTTCGAGTTTGTTTTCATGAGTTAACTACTTTACTTTCATTTCATGTTTTCCTGTTATTATTATTATTACGTACAGGTTGTTTTAAGTGGCCCGCTTTAGCCTCGTCACTACTTTGTCAAGGTTAGTCTTGACACTTACAGAGTACATGGGGTCGGTTGTACTCATACTACACTCCGCACTTCTTGTGCAAATACAAGAGTTGGTCCCAGCAGCGCTTAGTGAGATTGCCCGGATCCAACTACCTGTGGAGACTTGAGGTAGAGCTGCACGTAGCCCGAAACCCTGAAGTCCCCTTCTATTTCATCATTGTTGTTTATTTAGATTCAAATAATTGTGTTTATTCATACTATTATCTATAGTACTCTTGATGCTCATGTATTCCTGACTCTTTATGGGATTGTATTTAGATACGTCGTTCAGTTGTTTATCACCTTATTTCAGACTTTCGGTTATTATTGTTATTATTTGATTTGAATCGTTCAAACTGGTTAATAAATATAGCTAATGTTGGCTTGCCTAGCATTATTTAGAGTAATTGATGAAAGATTCATTTTTTTTATCATTTGGGTTTGTCTCCTATGGCATTATTTAATGTTTTTGAGTTGTTTTTGGCTAGTTTTGAGTCGTTTGGAGGTTGATACACGCGGGATTGCATTTCTAGAGTGTTGTTTGGCTTGCTTAATATTTGTTTTGGTTTGTTTGAGGTAAGTATCTTATCTAAACTTAATTGAGGCACTAGTTGCCCGAGTTTTTTGTGATAGCCAAATACTACGGGCGTGCACATGTGTGGGGATTGAGCCCATGTGAGAGCACCGGGGTATTTATCCGTGCTCGGTGTAGTGCTTAGGCTACGATATGCCTTGAATTGACTACTAAGCTTTAAACTATGATGTTACTCATATTTGTAACCCTGTTGTGAACTATTTGATCCATGTTTGAGGTTGCCTAGAGGTTAATCTCCCGATTCAGCTGGATAGCTCCTATTTTGTGTTGTAATCACCTAGTTTGAGCTATGATATCACACTTGCACATGCGTACACCTTCACATATCACTTATACTAGTCCAAGATTATGAAAATTTGATGTTCTTTGATCATGTACATGTATTCTTGCGTATATGCTTTATGTCTGATATGTTTTGAACTGGTAGCATGTGACCACGCCTAGCAAATTGTGATATTGTGCCTGTGACCATGCTAGGCGGACTGTGATATAGTGCATGTGACCACGCCGGGCGGATTGCGATTATTAGCATGTGAGTTATCCATGCGGTTGTTATACCATTAGCGCGTGAGTTGTCCGTGTAGCACGTGAGTTATCCGTGCAGATCCAGATATTGATATTATAGCACGTGAGATGTCAATGCAGCACATGAGTTATCCGTGCGGTTGATATTATTTGCACATGATTTTTCCATGCAGTATGTGGATACAGATCTATCCCCCTAGGGTCACCCTCTCGTTTTCTCTCTTCATGATGTGCACGCGGATTATGAGAATCCGACGAGTTTCTAGTTCATATGAGCTTAGGAAGAGCTGGTTACTGTTATAAAGATCGGGTTGCATGCCACAACGGACTGATATGTGGTTATTGCATTTAATATTTACTTGCAATTTCCTTGACTGTTTACCTGATTTACTTGCATATCTTCCTTATATGCTGGATTGTTAATGTTGTAGAAGACTTTAAAACAAAGAATTGTGAGTACCAAGGTGGTTTTACTTGAGATTTCCCGATTTGATCATATAACTGTTTTATACCTATTGAAATTATGAGTTGTATAGGTGATAGCGAGTGTCATTTATAATTATTGCTTCTAGTACTTCGCCGAGGTTATTTATGATACTTATTGAGTACATGGGGTCGGTTGTAATCATACTACACTTCTGCACCTCGCGTGCAGATCCTGGAGTTGAGATGCTGTGGATGATGGGAGTTGGCATTAAAGATGTACCTGCATTACGGATATGGCTACTACTTGTCCTTTGCAGCTTTAGATTTGAACTCTGTTGATGTTTATTCTAAACATATGTTGTATTACTTCATACCAACTTTGTAAATCTAAGTCTTAGTGGCCCATGACTTATACTACCAGTCTTTGGGTTATTGTATAAAGTTTCAATTATCTCATTTATTAATCCCTTATTATTCTCAATTTATTTGTGTTAACTGTTAATTGGCTTACCTAGGGAGTGGGACCGACCCTACTTGGTATAAATACATGAAAAAATGTTATTTCGTTGACTTTTGACACATTTAAGACCTAAGGGGGCTAACAAGAGTGGGAGAAGCAAAAGCAGAAGGATTTCATCATTCAATCCTCACTCAAGACGAGTTTGGATCGTTTTATGTTTTTCTTTATTTTAAATATATTTGTGATTAATTGCTCCATATCTATGTAGTAGTTCCATTTACGGTTTGATGGATTTGGTGTATTGATGTTTGTTTTTGGGTTATAACTCAAGATTTTATGTATTGAATCGTTTTGGATAATTTAATTATTGCATCAATATTCACATGTTCATGTAATCGAGAGAGGTATAACTTGTGATACCTTTGATTATCTTGTCGGTTGAGTTTAATAATTCTTCGTAGTAATCGAAAGAGGCTAGTTGAGTCATTGATTAAACCTAGTTAGGAGAATAATTAAAAGAGGTTCTTCTAAAGACCAATCAACTACGAAGTCGTGCATATCTTCGCCGAGCTTAAATTGGTTCATACTGTGAGGTTCAGACTTAATCGAGAGAGGAGTTTCTACTAACGTTTTAACTAATAATTGAGTGAATTCGAGAGACTCACTTGAACATTAGAAGTAAATTAACTAGAATACAATCTTATGAGTGTCAAGCTTCAACTGAGGAAGTGAATGCTGTGGGGAATTATAATTTAATGCAATGGGTCAGAAGCACCCCGGTTTTTCATGGAGTTCACCTGGGGGTACTACAAATGCATGGCAACAAAACAACCCCAGATTTCAGGGACAGGGAGCTCCGGGCTTCCAAAATTAGCAAAGGCAGCAGTTTCAGCCTCAACAATCCAATCAGCCTGGTCTAGAATAAATGATGAAAGCTTTCATTGTGAAGACAAATGAGAGGTTAGAAGCTCATGGGGCATCAATTTGAAATTTAGAGAAACAAGTGGGACAAATTGCAACTATATTATTTGAGAGAATTCCAGGAATTCTCCCAGCAGATACTGAGAGAAATCCCAAAGAAACAGTGAATGATGTGACCTTGAGAAGCGGGCAAGTGTTGAATGATCCCACTCCAATCAAAAAAGAGGTGGTACCTGGAAAAGAAATTGGGGAGCAGCTGAAAATGAAGTTGATAAGAAGAGGAAAGGCAAGAAGGGAACTAAGAAAAAGATGAAGGAATAAAAATCAAGAAAGGAGGAACATGAAGAGAGCAAGCACGTGACTGCTTTACCTTTTCCCCAAAAGCTGTAAAGAGAAAAGATGGACAAGCAGTTTGAGAGATTTCTAGATATGTTGAGACAGGTTAATGTAAATTTTCCATTCACAGAAGTTCTCTCACAAATGCCAATTTATGCAAGATTCTTGAAGGAGATCCTTACGAAGAAAAGAAAGATAGAAGCGACCTCGGTGGTCAGGCTCACAGTGCATTGTAGTGCAATATTGCAAAACAAACTCCCACAAAAGTGTGGAGATCCAAGAAGTTTTACTATACCTTGCTCTTTAGGCTCTATTAATTTTGACAAATCTTTAAGTGATTCTGGTGCATCAATTAATCTAATGCCTTTGTCTATTTACAGAAAACTTGAGAAGGAGATTGGATAGACAATGTCGTTGCCAATATCTTTGCAGCTGGCAGACCAAACGACTCTGATACCTGAGGGGGTAGTGGAAGATGTTTTAGTTCGGGTAGATAAGTTTATATTTCCTGTAGATTTTATAGTAGTGAATATGGAGGAGAATAGAGAGGTCCATCTTATCCTAGGAAGACCATTCATAGCAACGAGTAGAGCAATATTAGACATACATGATAGAAAACTCGTGCTTAGAGTTGGTGAAGAGACGATGACTTTCGAGATGAATATGGAAACGGGGGTGAGAAAAGAGAAGCCAACTGCAAGTGTTGAATGGAAAGTGAAGAGTTCAAAAGAGAAGGCTACAATGATTGAAAAAGATAAGTGTGGGGAATACCACAAGAAGGCTAAGAAGAAGCTGTCTGCATGGATGTGTGCAATAGTTCGGGTGAGAGGAATGGAGCCCGACATTGATTCAGACCTCGACTAGATGTTCATGAAAGTTTCCTTTACCTTATGCTTTTTAATTGTGTGTCATGGGGACATGCCACAACTTAAAGTGAGGGGTGGGAGATATTTGTATGCATGTATGTATGTATGTATGTCCGTATGTATTTATATTAGTCTTAATTTTTGTTTGTTAGTTTTAGTAGTTTGATAGAACAAGAATTGGAAAGAAAAACCATAAAAATTGAATAATCTATGTTTTCCCGATGATGGATATCATTCGACAAGTTTTTGAGGGATTAAAGTCGAAAGAAAAAGACAAAAAGATTTTCTTTAGTTAGGTAGTGTAATAATTAACCCTTGATTTTTCTTTGTGCCGAGGTTCTTTTCCTATGGTTTTGTTTGAACCGGGTATATAGTTTTTATTTTTCTTATGAGTAGGAAATCTTGTGCTATGATTTGAATTGAAGACGATGTCTCTTAACTTTATTATGCCTTGAGAACAGTGAGTGCTTTGGTTGTGACGCTTAGGCTCCATTTTTGACTCTTGTGAGTGCTTTGGTTGTGACGCTTTGGCTCCATTTTTGACTCTTGTATAAGTACCTTAAAGTGTATGATCTTAACTTTGCTTAACTACTTTGACTAGAGTGTCTTGATGATCCAATCCTGAGTGAGTTATGTGCCATGTGTGTGTGAGTTTTTGTGTTATTCTATGCATTGCATTTGATGTCTAGAACCTGCCCTGTGTTTACAATGCGAAATAGTAGTTTTATTTAGTCTTGGAAGTGATATAGGCATTTCTTTGTTGAGTCAGTTATGTATTCTACCCACCTAATTTTTATGTATCAAAGTTAACCCTTTGATCCTGTAATCCTAATTCTTTGGCAACCACATTACAATCCTTACCCATTTGTTTGAATTGACTATCTATTTGAACCATTTAACCTCACAAGCACACTTAAATTTTTTATGAACTTTGTAAAAGTTGAAGTGTGGGTTGGTTGGTTTGTCTTTTGAGTGGAACTATTTCATTGAGTGGAACTAATGAAATAAAGAAGGAGGTGCATTTTTTTGAAAAAGTAAGAGCCACTTGAATTGAAAAAGAAAAGGAAAAAATAGTTGTATTGTTGTGGAAAATATTCTTTGATAGTGGCAATTCTTGATGTAATTGTGCTTTAAAAAGTTGGAGTTTAATGTATTTTGATGTGAAGGTGGAGTTATGGTTTGACATAAATGTAGGGTTTTGAACAATGAAATGTATGTATTAAAGTGCTTAGGCAGGTGTACTCACTCTTATGTCTAAATGTATCCTTCCCGTCCCGCAGCTTACATTACAACCAATTAATGTCCTACTTGATCCTTGACTGAATAAGCTCATTTAGTAGAGTAGTACACTACGGGCGCCTATGGTTCATCTTTTGTAGCATATGAATGTTGTTTTTGAGAGTGAGTGAATTCTTTCCATCCTGAGTTCCTAGTTGTTCTTAATTTCTATTGTGTGTGGAACTACTCTCTATTGTTGTGAGGGAACTTGATTCATGAAGGAAAGATAATGTCGTTGACCTCTGTGTTAGAGTAAGTGAGTGGGTTATAAATAATGTGTGGTGCTTTTGAGTTAAATCTTGAGGCGAAGATGTTACACTGTTTGTGCTTAATCTATTTTAAATATTCTTGGTGTGATGAGTTATGAGAGTTGTTTAAGAAAGTTGTGTCTATATGAAGTTTAGTTTGACTGCTTGAGGATGAGCAATGGTTTACATGTGGGGTTTTGATGGTAGGCTACAATCTCGTGTTTTAGTCGCTTATTGGACGCTAATTTACTGCACTTTAATTGAGTTTGAGCTTTAATCGCTAGTGTTTTGCACTAATTGCGTGTTTTATGACTTGTAAGAGGATTTCGAGCTATGTAGATGTTACAGAATGAATTGGGGCTATATGGAGCTTTGAAGTCTGAGTAAAATCCCAATGGATTAAGTCGAGATCGCATTCGAGGGTCGAAAACAACGTTTGGATATCAAAAAGTCAATAAATATCCGTACTCTGAGAATACAACACACCCGCGGTGCGTGACGGGGCGCGTGGGGGGGTACGTGACCCGCCGCGCCTGTGTAGTTTCCTGCTGCCTGTCATAAATCAACTCTCTAGATTTCTCCACTACTGCCTCTCATGGAGCATCGCTATATGCAGCGCTCCTGTGCATATTTTATAGAGCAATTATCCTATTTCGCATAGGAAAATGTGTTATCGGTTGGCCCCGACCCTACTTGGTATAAATATGTGGGAAAATGTTATTTCCTGAACATTTGACACATCTAAGACCTAAGGAGGCTAACAAGGAGCGGGAGAAGCAAAAGCACAAGGAATTCATCATTTGATCCTCACTCAAGACAAGGGTTTGGATCATTTTATGTTTTTCTTTACATTAAACATACTTATGATGAATTGCTCCATATCTATGGAGTAGTTCCCTTTAGGGTTTTGATGGATTTGGTGTATTGATATTTGTTTGTGGATTATAACTCTAGTTTTTATGTATTGAATCGTTTTGGATGATTCAATAGTTACATATATATTTACATGTTCATATAATCAAGAAAGGCATAACTTTTGATATCTTTGCACTATCTTGTTGGTTGAGTTCATTAATTCTTCGTAGTAATTGAAAGAGGCTAGTTGAATTGATTAAACCTAGTTAGGAGAATAATCAAAAGAGGTTCTCCCAAAGACCAATCCACTATGAAGTCGTGCTTATCTTCACCGAGCTTAAATTGGTTCATATTGTGAGGTTGAGAGTTAATCGAGAGGGTTATTTCTACTAAGTTTGAACTAATAATTTAGTGAAATCGAAAGATTCACTTGAACATTATAAGTGAATTAACTAGAGTTAAATCTCAGACATTTATTTTGAACCTATCCAATCAATCCCTATTTTATCCCATTGATATCTTCCTTGCTTACTTTTGTTTAATTGTCATACGTCAATTAGCTTTAGATTATCCAAGGTAATCTAAACTGATTACCTTGGATAGCAATCTAACTACAAATTATGATAATATTGTTTAACTCCAATCCCTGTGGATACGATATTATATTATACTATATTTGACTATCGAGCATATTTAAGTGTCTATTTTACGCTCGTCATTGGCATTGGTGTGAGGCGTTAGAGATGTAACGACCCGACCGGTCATTTTGCTTTCTAGAATATCATTCCCTTAAATAAGACTCCCTTATGTGCTTTTACTATTTCATGACTTGCAAGGATGGTTAGTTCGGGTTTGGAAGGGTTTAGGGTTGAAATCGAAACACTTAATTCCATAGTATCGGCTTTAAAGGCTTAAGTTTGACTTGGGTCAACATTTATAGTAAACGACCTCGGAACTGGAATTTGACGGTCCCAATAGGATCATATGATAATTTCAGACTTGGGTGTGTGTTCGGATCGGATTTTGGATGACCCGGGAGCGTGTAGGTGCTTAATATTGGAAGTTGGCACATTGAAGGTTTTTCAAGTTCTTTAAATTTGGTTTGAAGTAGGTTTTGATGTTATCGAGTCCATTTGGAATTTCGAGCCTAGGAATTGCTATGTATGGTGATATAAGACTTGCACGCAAAATTTTGTGTTATTCCGAATAGTTGAAGTATGATTAGGTGCGTTCGTAGTATGTTGGAAGAACTTGAAGTTCATGAGTTGATTACATTTGGTTTTGGGTTGTGATTCTTAGTTTTGATGTTATTTCACATGTTCGGAGAGTTCGAGTGAGTCCTTTTTATGTTGAAGAACTTGTTGGTATATTTGGACGAAGCCTCGGGGGCCTCGGGTGCTACTCCGGTGATGCGTGGATCGAGTTTGAACTTGAAAGAGCTGCTGGTGCACCAGTTCTGGTGTGCCCACACCTACGAGATTTTTGGCTCTAGGTGCGAGCTTGAAGGTGCGAGCTTTTGGCTGCCGAAGCAATTTTAGGTGAGTGTCAGTGGCCCGCAGAGGCGAAGGAACGTCCGTAGAAGCTGCCTCGCTTCTCCGATGAAATGGCCGCAGGTGCGAGAAGAGGCTGGCTAGGGCTGGACCGCAGGTGCGACTCTGCTTTCTGCAAAAGCGAGAGTTCGTCTGTAGAAGCAAAGTTAGATGGCCTGGGCCAGGACAGCACCTGCGATGGATTTTGCGTAGGTGCGGCTCCTGGCAGGCGGAATCGCTGGAAGCAGTGAGGTCCTTTTATGTCGGGACTTAGGCAATTTTAGCTCATTTCTTACAGCCCGTAGGCGATTTTGGAGCTCTTTGAAGAGGGGTTTTCACCTAGCACTTTGAGGTGAGTAATTTCTATATGAGATGAGTTTAATACATGTATTTTGGGTAGATTCTTAGCATATAAAGTATATGAAATGGTGGGTTTAGTTGAAAAACCTAGGTTATGATAAAAATGAGATTTAACCATTAAAATGGTTATGGAATTGGGTGAGAATTATATATTTGAGTTCGTGAGGTTATGTGTAACAATTTTCTTCGAAGATTTCCGAAATCCAGGCACATGGGCCCGGTTGAATTTTAAGAATCTTCCAATTTGGGCTGGGTAATAATTTTAATAGATAATTATTAACATTAGTGTATATTGATTATTTTATATAACATTTGGCTAGCTTCGGATTGTTCGGCACCAAGTTGGGTCTTTAGAGTGAATTTGTGGCCGGAAAGTGAGCTTTGAGACGAGGTAAGTCTCTTTCCTAACCTTGTAAGAGGGAATTTACCCCATAGATGATTTAAATTTCTATTTGATTCTAACTGTGGGGGCTACGTACACACGGGGTGACGAGAGTCCATGCACAACTACTAATTATGGTTAAGTTTGGGTAGTTTAGGACCCAAATCGTGAAATACTTATGATGTTTGTACCCTAATTGTTAATTAAAGCACTTAAATTAAATTGAAATTTATTAAGGATTTGTAAGGACTGAATTTCGCTTACTTGACTTTTAAACCGGATGTTCATAAAGTAATCTCTCTTCTTGTGGAGCGGGTCGAATGCCTCGAGTGTATAATAAATGCATCTATGGTTCGTGCCGCTCGACCCTCGGCAGTGTACACGTTATTCTGGATCGGGCCGTACGACCTCGGCATGAATCGTGCGTGTTAATGTTTAAAGCCTGAATATACTTGATATTATTTTCATGAAGTGGGAGATTATAATTTATTTATTTGTTCGAAACTTTTTTGGAATTAGGATGTGCCAACAAAAGACTCGGGGAATTTACTATTTGTTGAAGAATCAATTAATCACTGTTGTTATTATGTTAATATTATTGTTCACATAGTCTATGTCTATTTAGCATTCCTTTATTTTATTGTTAGCCCATAGTAAGTGTCGATGTCGACCCATCATCACTACCTCTTTGAGGTTATAGTAGATACTTACTGGGTACATGTTTATATACTCACGTTACACTTCTGCACTAATCGCGCAGCATCTGAGGCAGGTGTATCTGGCAGTCATACCGGCGCCTACTCCCTATACCCCGAGGGTTAGTGGTGAGCTGCTCTTTTGAGTCTGTTCAGCAGCACTTAGTCTCTCTCTTTTGCATTGCTTTCTCTCTACTCTATTGTAGATAGTAGTTTAGTATTTTTGTATATTCTACTATGTAATGACCCGATGTGTCGTAGAAACACATGTGATACTAATCGTTCAGATTTGGCTGTTTTAAGTGCAAATCCCTCTTTGTAATTATGCAATTTTTAATATTTTTGCAGGATATGAGGTATAAGAATCCAATAATTAATAAAAGAGTTCAAAAAGGTAAGTATTGCAGGATATGCGGTCGCATTTCAAACATGCGGACCGCATATCTTACATGGGCGTCGCATACTTGGACAGATTTCTGGGCAAAGGTTCATGTCAGAAATGCTGTCTGAAATGCGGACAGCAAATCACGCTGCCTGCATCACAGAGTGGAATAGAGAATTGGGCAAGTTTTTTGTCAAAAATGCGGTGGGAAATGCTGACCGCATTTCTAAAATGTGGACCGCAAATCTCACAGTGAAATCGCAGAGTGAGATAGAGTCTTGGTCCAAATGTTGTGTCAGAAATGCGGTCCAAATGCGGACCGCATGTTGAGTTTGCGACCAGAATCCTAAAATTTTATTTTATCCCGAATTTTGACCCACTATAAATAGGGACCAGGAACCCTAACATGCAAACAAACCCACTTATTTCGTCACTACCTTAGAAACCTCTCATAAACACCCCCAAACCCCAACAAATCAACCTAAAAAATCACCTTGAAAACAACCCTAAAATCCGTGAAAACGTATCCAAAATATAGTCATCAACCTCCCATTTACCAGCCCAGCTTTCCCCATTTAAACCCACCAAGAACCAGCTGCAACTCGCCGGAAAATAGCCCAGTTTAAGCTGAAAAACAACCGTAGAATCACTCCCTTCAAACCCCGACATCTATTACAAGAAACCCCACTCTCTAACACCAAAGACCCAGCTCAAATTGCTGCAAATTGTGCCAAGAATTTCCGCTGAGTTAAGGCACCCTACCAAGTTGTAGCTCGTTAGCTCCAATTGAGTTCGCTTAAAGTTCGTGAGCGTTCCTAAAAGGTTGGGCTTAAAGAATTGTTGGAAGTCTAGGAAGTTATTGCAAAGCAAGGTAAGTGTTTGTTCTAACCTTAGCTTGAGGGATTAGAAATCGTGTCTTGTTTGCTAATTTGCTCTTTGTTGAAAACATCGTATAGGCATGGTGACGAGTGTGTATACGTTGGTGTCACGCATGACCGTGGGTTGTGTATGGATGACCGTTGTGTGACTATTTTTTTCTTGGAATTGTTGAATACTATCCTTGATTTGGTATGATGTGTTGCATGGGGAGCGGGTGGCATGCCTGCCACAAGATATTCTGAATTGAGGGCGGGTGGTACGCCTACCACAAGGTTTCTACATTTTAGTTGTTCCTTTGGTCATGGTTCTAGCACTCTTCTATTTGGCATAAAGTTGATGGTTGACTAGACTAGTTTAGTAAGAATTGTTAGGAGTCAAAGGGATCCAGTGTCAAATTGTGGGTAGCGTTTTAGGAGTCCGTTAGAAGTGAAGGAGTCCAGTGTATCATTAGCAAAGTCGTGTCTAGGGTTAATGAAATGATAATTGGGTGGGGAGGTTATTAGTAGGATTTTGACTGTAATTGAGTACTAACATTGATTGAGCTAAATAGGAGTCAAGTTTGGTTTGGTTATAGCTGAATTTCCCCCTGGCCAGGAAGATTGTTTGCTGTTATTTGTTCCCTTGCTGGGAAGTTGTTATGTTGATTTCTTCCCTTGCCGGGATTTATTGTGATTGTTGTGATGATGAAAGTGGGAGCGGGTGGCACGCCTGCCACGAGATATTATGAAAGTGAGAGCGGGTGGTAGGCCTACCACAGTATATATATTGTAAGTGGGAGCGGATGGCACACCTGCCACGAGATATTATGAAAGTGGGAGCGGGTGGTACGCCTACCACAGTATATATTGTAAGTGGGAGCGGGTGGCACACCTTCCACGAGATGTGATGTATGTGGGAGCGGGTGGCATGCCTGCCACAAGAGGTAAGTGGGAATGGGTTGCACGCCTGCAACAAGAGGTTACTGTAAGTGGTAGCGGTTGGTATGCCTGCCACGGGATGTGATGAATGTGGGAGCGGGTGGTACGCCTGCCACAAGAGGTTACTGTAAGTGGGAACGGGTTGCACGCCTGCAAAAGGAGGTTACTGGAGGAAAAAGGGTGGATTGTATTTCATTTCGTTTGTGTTAAAAGCTGAATTGCAGTTTTCCTTCTTACTCTTTTATGATTCCTTTTGCTTTATTTGTCTACTATTCCGATGTATGCTTCTTTTCCCTGTTTAAGTTGTTTATGTATTTTATCTTCTGCTGTAGATACATATATGCTTAAAATTGCACAGGTTTATCTGGAGTCTGGTCCTAGCCTCGTCACTACCTCGCCGGGGTAAGGCCAGGCACTTACCAGCACATGGGGTCGGTTGTGCTGATACTACACTCTGCACTCTTTTGTGCAGATCTCAGTGCTGCAGGCTACGAACAGTAGGAAGCTTCCAGTCTCTGATTTTCAGGCGACCCAAGGTAGTTCTGCAGACGTCCGCGGACCTTGGAGTCCCCTGCCCATTTCTTGTATTTGTTTCTCCTATGTAATGCAGAAACAACATTTTGTTATATTCTTCAGACCCTGTTTGTAGTACTCTTAAATAGTCTGTGAAACTGTGACACCAGATCTTGGGTAGACCGTCGTGGATAGTTTATCGGCGATAGTTGTGTAAAGTATTAACTTTGTGTTTATTTTGCTTGTTGAATTACTGCTTTTCAGTTGATGCATTTGTGATGTAATGAATTTGTAAATAGAAACATGGTAATTAGTCCGATTGACTGGCTTGCCTAGCTTTCACTAGTAGGCGCCATCACGAAGCCCGAGGATGGGAAATCCGGGTCGTGACAGGTTGGTATCAGAGCCCCAGCTTTGCATAGGCCTCACAGTTCACAGACAAACTCGGTAGAGTCTGAGGGATCGGTACGGCGACGTCTGTATTTATCCCCCAGAGGCTACAGAGTTAGGAAAAAATTCACATTTGTTCATTCTTGTCGCGCGGTTTGCCTCTCAAATGCTAATTGGATTCCTACTGTGTTATTTTGCAAATGGCGAGAACACGCGCCTCCTCATCTACCATCCCACAGCCCAAGCCCCTAGCAGCAGCTTCCACGCGGGGTAGAGGGCGAGGCCGAGGTCGTGCTAGGGGTCGAGGCAGGGGCAGGACTCAGCCTCCTGCAGCAGCACCAGTGGTGGAACCTCAGATTGATCTTGACGACGAGGTTCCGACCCCAGCCGCTCCGGCGGGCCCAGCTTAGGTCCCCGAGGGG
>MCJB01053063.1:77323-125180 GCA_002018475.1 Nicotiana obtusifolia
GTCCGGTTGGTGGGCCTCATGGAGAATGTCACCGGAGCGGGCTTACTTCCGGCAGCACCAGCCACTCCTTGGACTGGAGAAGGGGTTCAGATTACTGCTACTCGTACTCCGGAGCAAGTAGCTCCCCAGGCTCAGGTTCCAACGATTCAGCCAGCTGTGACAGTCCAACCGGGAGCAGTAGCTCAAGCCGGCAATAGGGCGGCCATGTCCGCCTATGCTTTGTGGAGACTGGATAGGTTCACCAAGCTCTTCACCACTACCTTCTGCGGTGCTTCTTCGGTGGATCCCCATGACTTCCTATACAGCTGCCATGAGGTCCTCAGGAACATGGGTATTGTTGAGACCAACGGGGTAGACTGTGCGGCATTTCGCTTGTCTGGATATGCCAAGACTTGGTGGAGGGATTATTGCTTGACTAGGCCAGTCGGTTTGCCATCTTTGACTTGGGAGCAGTTTACAGAGTTGTTTTTGGAGAAGTTTCTCCCCGTCACTCAGAGAGAGGCTAATCAGAGGCAGTTTGAGCGCCTTCAACAGGAGTCCATGACAGTTACCCAGTACGAGTCCAGGTTCATCGATTTGGCTCGGCATGCTCTCATCATACTTCCTACAGAGAGGGAGAGGGTGAGGAGATTTATTGACGGTCTCATTCAGCGGATTCGCCTTCAGATGGCTAAGGAGATTGGTAGTGAGATTACATTCCAGGAGGCGGTAAATGTGGCTCGCAGAGTCGAGATAGTTATGTCACATGGAGGTGGTCATGGGTCGGATAAGAGACCCCGTTATTCAGGCAGATTCATTGGTACTTCGTCTGGAAGTAGAGATTCATATGGTAGAGGTCATCCTCCTAGGTCCATTCACTCTGCTCTCCAGGTTTCTCACAGTGTGACAGGTAACCACGGTTCTCAGATGCAGTATTCCGATCAGTAGTCTATTAGTGCACAACGCTACAAAGTTTCCATAGTTGGCAGCCTAAGGCTTGTTACATGTGTGGCGACACAAGGCATATTGCTAGGTATTGCCGTCGTGCTTTAAGCGACTCTCCACACCAGGATTCCCGTGTTATGACACAGGCACCAGATGTTCCGCAGCCCGCCCAACTAGCTAAAGGTGGGGGTAGAGGTGCTAGAGGTAGAGGTAGGGGTACTGGAGGTGGAGCTCAGGTCGGCAAAGATGGGGGCTAGCCAGCAGCAGGCCGTCCTAGAGATGTGGCTCAGGGTGGTGGGGCTCAGCCCCGATGTTATGCTTTTCCAGCCCGGCCTGAGGTAGAGGCTTCAGATGCAGTGATTACAGGTACGGCTCTTGTATGTGATAACGATGCTTCGGTATTATTTGATCCGGGGTCTACCTACTCGTATGTCTCCTCTTATTGCGCACCATATTTGGCCATGCTTAGTGACTCATTGAGTGTTCCTGTTTATGTGTCTACCCCGGTGAGTGATTCCATTGTGGTAGATCGAGTCCACCATTCCTGTGTTGTAGTGATTGGGGGTTTTGAGACCCATGTGGACTTATTGCTTTTAGACATGGTTGATTTTGATGTCATATCGGGGATGGACTGTTTATCACCTTACCACGCCATCCTGGACTGCCATGCCAAGACTGTGACCTTAGCTTTACCGGGAATGCCCCATTTGGAGTAGAAAGGAACTCCTGGTCATCCCACCCGTAGCATTATCTCTTATGTGAAGGCTCGACGTATGATCGGGAAGGGGTGTTTGGCTTATCTAGCTCATGTTCGTGATTCCAGTGCTGAGGTCCTCTCTATTGAGTCTATGCCCGTGGTTCGTGAGTTTCCCGAGGTTTTCCCATCCGACCTGCCGGGGATGCCACCCGACAGAGATATTGACTTTTGCATTGATGTGGCTCCGGGCACTCAACCCATTTCTATTCCGCCGTATCGCATGGCCCCGCCAGAGTTAAAAGAATTGAAGGAGCAGTTGCAGGACTTTTTCGAGAAGGGTTTTATTAGACCCAGTGTTTCACCTTGGGGTACGCCCGTGTTGTTTGTTAAAAAGAAGGACGGGTCAATGAGAATGTGCATCGATTACTGACAATTAAACAAGGTTACAATCAAAAATAAGTACCCATTGCCGAGGATCGATGATTTGTTTGATCAACTCCAGGGTGCCAGGGTATTTTCAAAGATTGATTTGAGGTGTGGCTACCATAAGTTGAAGATTAGGGCATCTGATG
Source organism: Nicotiana obtusifolia (assembly GCA_002018475.1). Lineage (NCBI taxonomy): Eukaryota > Viridiplantae > Streptophyta > Magnoliopsida > Solanales > Solanaceae > Nicotiana > Nicotiana obtusifolia. The sequence continues at coordinate 79,517 of MCJB01053063.1, forward strand.
TCCCTAAGACGGCTTTCCGTACTCGGTACAGGCATTACGAATTCTTAGTTATGTCCTTCGGGTTGACAAATGCCTCGGCAGCTTTTATGGATTTCATGAATCGAGTGTTCAGACCTTATCTTGATTCGTTCGTGATAGTCTTCATCGACGACATTCTGGTATATTCCCGCAGCTAGGAGGAGCACGCACAGTATCTCAGAGTGGTTCTTCAGACTCTGAGGGATAGTCGGTTGTATGCTAAGTTTTCAAAGTGTGAATTCTGGTTGAGTTCGGTTACATTTCTTGGTCATATTGTATCGGCAGAGGGCATTCAGGTTGACCCGAAGATGATTGAGGCAGTCAAGAACTGGCTTAGGCCGGCGTCAGTTATAGAGATCCGGAGTTTCTTGGGATTGGCAGGCTACTATCGTCGGTTCGTGGAGGGGTTTTCATCTATCGCAACCCCGATGACCAAGTTGACCCAGAAGGGCGCCCAGTTCACGTGGTCGGATAAGTGTAAGGCGAGCTTTCAGAAGCTCAAGACAGCTTTGACCACGGCACTAGTCTTAGTCTTGCCCAGAGGCTCAATGCTTTACACATTTTATTGTGATGCCTCTCGTATTGGGCTTGGTGCAGTGTTAATGCAAGAGGGCAAGGTCATTGCCTATGCTTCGAGGCAATTGAAAATTCATGAGAAAAACTATCCGGTGCATGATTTAGAATTGGCAGCCATAATTCACGCCTTGAAGATTTGGAGGCACTACTTATATGGCGTGCCGTGTGAGGTGTTCACGGATCATAAGAGCCTTCAGTATCTGTTCAAGCAAAAGGAGCTAAATTTGAGGCAAAGGAGGTGGTTGGAGATGTTAAAGGACTATGATGTCACTATCTTATACCATCCGGGAAAAGCCAACGTGGTGGCCGATGCCTTAAGTAGAAAGTTGGCCACTATGGGCAGTCTTGCCTATATTCCTGTCAATGAAAGACCACTTGCTTTGGACATTCAGACTCTGGCCAATCGATTTGTGAGATTGGACATTTCTGAGCCGAATCGGGTATTAGCTTACACGGTCGCTCATTCTTCATTGTTGGAACGAATACGTGATCGACAGTTTGATGACCCTCATTTGTGTGCCCTTAGGGACACGGTGCAACGTGGAGGTGCCAAGCAGGTCACCTCAAGTGACGATGGAAATTTGAATTACAGGGTCGAGTTTGTGTGCCCAATGTAGAGGGACTTCGGGAACTGATTCTGGAGGAGGTCCATAGCTCCAGGTATTCTATTCATCCGGGCGCCGCAAAGATGTATCAGGATTTGTGACAACATTATTGGTGGCGTAGGATGAAGAAGGATATAGTTGCATATGTGGCTCGGTGTTTGAATTGCCAGCAGGTTAAGTGCGAGCATCCGCGACCTGGTGGACTATTCCAGAGAATTGAACTCCTCGAGTGGAAATGGGAACGGATCACTATGGATTTCATTGTTGGACTTCTGCGGACCCGGAAAAAGTTCGACGCAATTTGGGTCATTGTTGACAGGCTGACCAAGTTAGCACATTTCATCCCTGTGGCAATCTCCTATTCATCTGAGAGGTTAGCCGAGATTTATATTTGGGAGATTGTTGGCCTTCATGGTGTGCCAGTATCTATTATTTCAGACCGGAGTACGCAGTTTACTTCGCGTTTCTGAAGGGCAGTCCAACGGGAGTTGGGCACCCAGGTTGAGCTAAGCACAGCATTTCATCCTCAGACGGACGGACAGTCCAAGCGGACTATTAAGATATTAGTGGATATGCTCCGAGCTTGTGTCATTGACTTTGGAGGGTCGTGGGACCAGTTTTTGCCATTAGCAGAGTTCTCCTACAATAACAGCTACTAGTCGAGCATTCAGATGGCCCCTTATGAGGCTTTATATGGCAGGCGGTGTCAAACTCCGGTTGGGTGGTTTGAGCCAGGAGAGACTCGGTTGTTAGGCATAGATCTGGTTCGGGAGGCCTTGAGCAAGGTCAAAATCATTCAGGAAAGGCTTCGTACAGCTCAAGCCACGCAAAAGAGCTATGGGGATCGTAAGGCACAGGATGTGTCTTTCATGCTTGGTCAACGGGTATTACTCCGAGTGTCGCCTATGAAAGGCGTGATGAGATTTGGGAAGAGGAGCAAGCTTAGCCCTAGGTTCATTGGTCCGTTCGAAATTCTTGATCGAGTGGGGGAGGTAGCTTATAGGCTTGCATTGCCGCCAAGCTTATCAGCCGTGCATCCAGTTTTTCATGTGTCTATGCTCCAAAAATATCACGGCGATCCAACTCACGTGCTAGATTTCAGCACCGTTCAGTTTGACAAGGATTTGTCTTATGAAGAGGAACCGGTAGCCATTCTAGACCAGCAAGTCCGCCAACTGAGATCGAAGAGTTTTCCTTCTGTTCGTGTTCAGTGGAGAGGTCAGCTTCCTGAGGCATCAACCTGGGAGTCCGAATCCGATATGCGGAGCAGTTATCCACATCTTTTCCCCGACTCAGGTACTTCTTTATCCTGCCCGTTCGAGGATGAACGGTTGTCTTAGAGGGGGAGAATGTAACGACCCGATGTGTCGTAGAAAAACATGTGATACTAATCGTTTAGATTTGGCTGTTTTAAGTGCAAATCCCTCTTTGTAATTATGCAATTTTAACATTTTTGCAGGGTTGAGGTATGAGAATCCAATAATTAAGAAAAGATTTAAAAAGGTAAGTAATGCAGGATATGCGGTCGCATTTCAGACATGCGGACCACATATCTTACATGGGCGTCGAATACTTGGACAGATTTTTGGGCAAAGGTTCATGTCAAAAATGCTGTCTGAAATGCGGACCGCAAATCATGCTGCCTGCGTCGCAGAGTGGAACAGAGAACTGGGCAAGTTTTGTGTCAAAAATACGGTGAGAAATGGAGACCGCATTTCTAAAATGCGGACTGCAAATCTCACAGTGAAATCGCAGAGTGAGACAGAGTCATGGGCCAAATGCTGTGTCAGAAATGCGGTCCAAATGCGGACCGCATGTTGAGTTTGCGACCAGAATGCAATCGCATTCTGGACACCTGAAATTTTATTTTATCCCAAATTTTGACCCACTATAAATAGGGACCAGGAACCCTAACATGCAAAGAAACCCACTTATTTCGTCACTACCTCAGACACCTCTCCAAAACACCCCCAAACCCCAACAAATCAACCTCAAAAATTAGCTTGAAAACAACCCTAAAATCCGTGAAAACGTATCCAAAATATAGTCATCAACCTCCCATTTACCAGCCCAGCTTTCCCCATTTAAACCCACCATGAACCAGCTGCAACTCGCCAGAAAATAGCCCCAGTTTAAGCTGAAAAACAACCATAGAATCACTCCCTTCAAACCCCAACATCTATTACAAGAAACCCCACTTTCTAACACCAAAGACCCAGCTCCAATTGCTGCAAATTGCGCCAAGAATTTCAGCTGAGTTAAGGCAACCTACCAAGTTGTAGCTTGTTAGCTCCAATTGAGTTCGCCTAAAGTTCGTGAGCGTTCCTAAAAGGTTGGGCTTAAAGAATCGTTAGAAGTCTAGGAAGTTATTGCAAAGCAAGGTAAGTGTTTGTCTAACCTTAGCTTGAGGGATTAGAAATCGTGTCTTGTTTGCTAATTTGCTCTTTGTTGAGAACATCGTATAGGCATGGTGACAAGTGTGTATACGTTGGTGTCATGCATTACTGTGGGTCGTGTATGGATGACCGTTGTGTGACTTCTTTTTTTTTTTTGGAATTGTTGAATACTATCCTTGATTTGGTATGATGTGTTGCATGGGGAGCGTTTCTTGTGATTGTTGTGATGATGAAAGTGGGAGCGGGTGGCACGCCTGGCACGAGATATTATCAAAGTGGGAGCGGGTGGTAGGCCTACCACAGTATATATATTGTAAGTGGGAGCGGGTGGCACGCCTGCAACGAGATATTATGAAAGTGGGAGCGGGTGGTACGCCTAGCACAATATATATTGTAAGTGGGAGCGGGTGGCACGCCTGCCACGAGATGTGATGTATGTGGGAGCGGGTGGCACGCGTACCACAAGAGGTAAGTGGGAACGGGTTGCACGCCTGCAACAAGAGGTTACTGTAAGTGGAAGCGGTTGCACGCCTGCCACGGGATGTGATGAATGTGGGAGCGGGTGGCACGCCTGCCACAAGAGGTTACTGTAAGTGGGAACGGGTTGCACGCCTGCAACAAGAGGTTACTGGAAGAAAAAGGGTGGATTGTATTTCATTTCGTTTGTGTTAAAAGCTGAATTGCAGTTTTCCTTCTTACTCTTTGATGATTCCTTTTGCTTTATTTGTCTGCCGTTCCGATGTATGCTTTCTTTTCCCTGTTTAAGTTGTTTATGTATTTTATCTTCTGCTGTAGATACATATATGCTTAAAATTGCACAGCTTTATCTAGAGTCTGGTCCTAGCCTCATCACTACCTCGCCGGGGTTAGGCCAGCACTTACCAGCACATGGGGTCGGTTGTGCTAATACTACACTCTGCACTCTTTTATGCAGATCTCAGTGCCGCAGGCTACGAACAGTAGGAAGCTTCCAGTCTCTGATTTTCAGGCGACCCAAGGTAGTTCCGCAGACATCCGCAGATCTTGGAGTCCCCTGTCCTTTTCTTGTATCTGTTTCTTCTATGTAATCCATAACAGCATTTTGTTATATTCTTCGGACCCTATTTGTAGTACTCTTAAATAGTATGTGAAACTGTGACACCAGATCTTGGGTAGACCGTCGTGGATAGTTTATCGGCGATAGTTGTGTAAAGTATTAACTTTGTGTTTATTTTGCTTGTTGAATTACTGCTTTTTAGTTGATGCATTTGTGATGTAATGAATTCGTAAATAGAAACGTGGTAATTAGTCCGATTGACTGGCTTTCCTAGCTTTCACTAGTAGGCGCCATCACGACGTCCGAGGGTGGGAAATCTGGGTCGTGACAGACTAGTAGATCATACACTTGTGACACCAGGTCTTGGAATTTTACTAGTAGACATTTGAAGGTTTTTGAGTATTTATTTCAACTATTTTGAAATTGTTAAAAGAATAAATACCTGGCTAGTTCACCATTGGCTTATCTAGCGGCGACGTTGGGCGCCATCACGGCCTATAGGTGAAATTAGGTCGTGACAACATAGTATTAGAGCACTAGGTACACGTTGGTCTCACAAGTTATAAGCAGGCCTATTAGCGTCTTGCGCATTGGTGCAGAGTCGTCCGTATTTATCTTTGAGAGACAATAGGGTGTTAGGAAACTACTCTTTTCTTCATCTCCCATCGTGCAATTGATACTGTGCTGAGCATCTTTCCCTTATTCAGCAGGCACAAAAGGTGAGAACGCGCACAATGGATGTACCCGACCATGAAGGAGCTGTTATCCCTGTTGCTAGAGGCCGAGGCAAAGGCTAGGGAAGGTCTCCAGCTCGTGTAGAGTAGGACGACGTCCTAGAGTTGCTCCAGTGGATCCAGTAGAGGATCCTATTATTGAGGAGTAAGATGAGGTGCCTGCAGCAGAGCCAGCCCCTGTGGATTTCATGTCAGCACTGGGATTCCAGGAGGTCATGGGTCGTATGCTGCGGTTCATGGATTCTATGACTCAGGCAGGTTTATTTTATGCGGACCCAGCCACATCTCAGGTGGGAGGGGGAGCACAGACCCATACCGCTCAGGCTCCAGGGCATGCAACTACCGTATATCAGACCCCGGGCACACTTAGACAGTTGCAACAGCTATACCTAAGCGTAGACTAGCTGCAGCCGGCGATCCGCAGAAGCCATTAGACAGATGGACCAGGCTACATCCTCCTGTCTTTGGAGGTGGGAGTCATGAGGACCCAAAGGACTTTATTGATCAGTGCAGGGATATATTGCACAACATGAGGATATTTGTTTCCCACAGGGTGGACTTTACCACCTTTCAGCTGGAGGGCAAGGCCCGTATATGGTGGCAATCCTATCTTCTCGAAAGACCAGCAGGTTCTCCTCCCATGACTTGGGACCAGTTCACACGGCTCTTCCTGGACAGGTATATTCCACCCTCTTAGAGGGAAGAGTTTGCGATTTCAATTCGAGCAGCTCCAGCAGGGCAAGATGTCGGTGATCGACTCTGAGGCGAGATTATCTGAGTTGTCTCGCCATGCACTTATGATACTTCCTACCGATGCAGAGAGAGTGCGGAGGTTTGTTGCATGTTTGCACTCTGGTATTAAAAGAGAAGAGTTGCCATCTAACAATTTTGAGGTGCGTTAGGGCACCTATTTGCAAATAACTATGTTTCACTAGTCTGTGTTACAAAAGATCGTGTAAGGGCTCAAATTACCTCAAGAGAAGGTGTTAGGCACTCTTCGAGGTCCACAACTGTGGGTCCCGACCGAACATTAAGCTATGTGGATGACATAATTAGGCTAGGTTATCAAATAAATAAAGGAAAATTTAGAAGTCGAAGAGTCTTATTAGGACACATGAGAATCTGCACAAATCTTAATGACAATAAGGATACAACTATACTGATTTATGACTAAGTGTAAATAACAAATACATAAAGAAAAGGAGGGGGGGGGGTCCTAAGTTTTTTAGCCTAAAGGATCACCCCGTGTAACATAAATAATACTTTGCAACTCCCTTGAGGTAGGGGTTGCTCATATTATTCAGCAGGCACAGACTATCATCTCTTGCTACCCGATTTCTATGTTAAAGTTGTTTACCTAAAGAAGCTCTAATTCAATTCTAGGTCGTACCCTATGCGTGCATTACCCGTCCCATAACTATGGTCCAAGAGGATTTGGACCTCTATTTGGGTGGTCCTTGACTTCACTTAGGATGCTTAAAAATAAGAAAACTAGTGACTACATATAAATGCAAGAAAGGTTTCAAGTTAACCTATATACATAAATAGCAAATGCATGCGGGCAGTTTAGGCAGTACATATTTAGGGAATTAAGACGCATTAGAGTTGTCAAATCCTATAGGCATAATTTCTAGGCGATTCTGATGTCCAGCATCACACAAGCATCATTGTTGTTTATGACAAGTGAATTCGCAAATTATAGGCATTAAAAAGTTCCTATAGGCATGATCTCTAGATTTCTTATACAGTGAGGCAGTAAAACTGTTTGAATGCCTCGAATTAACGATGCTTGACTTCATAAACACTTTCCAGACGAGTGATAGTATCCCATAGGCAAGATTGACAGTTGAACTTGATTTTATAATACTTCATCTCTATAGGCATGTCATCTAGGCGGGGCAGTGTAATGAAAGCAACGGAAGTAGTCGATTGATTGATTAAGATCCTATAGTCATGATGTCTAAAGGAGCAGCGTGCTAAGAGCAATAGAAGCAGTTGATTGATTAATTAACAGAAACCCTATAGACATGGTATCTAGGTGGACATTAGCAAAACATGTGTTATTGTATCCTATGGGCATGCTATCTAGAAGCGTCTAGTAGTACATATGGAAACAAATATAGCAATTACTTGAGCCAACACGTTATGAAAATTTAAGTGAAGGGTGTGTGTGATTCCTGTAGGCATGCTTTCTATTAGAGTACAACACATTAAACTAAATAACATTTATAGCATGGTGAACGAAATAGCAAATGAATACATAGACCATATATGCATGTTTTCTACCCTTTTATGCAAGCATTAGAATATACCCGTCTCCCCCAACATCATTAGCAACCTAATTGATTATTTACAAATTATTACATGACAAAAGATAAAAAAAAGAAGAAAAGAAACAACTTAGAATATTGCAGAACCAAGATGATTATAGGCCCAACAAATAGGGCAGACATAAGAAGAGTCAACCCCAGCACTGCCTGGGCCTTGAGTAGACTCTTTCATTCGGACACTAGGCTCGGATCCAAACACTTCACAAAAAAAGGAGAGTATGCCAATTTGCACTACCCAAAGCCACACATGGACTCATATCCAGCCCAATAGTTACAATATTGACCAATTTACCAAATAAATTAATAGACCATACATGGAAACCAACCAAACAGTTCTAAAGCAACACCTCATAGAGACGGGGTTGTATGACATTTAGCAGGATTCGTAAAGACATTGGCATTTTAGAAGCAAGAGTGACAGTATTGGTTAAACAAAGAACATGAAACTAGGAGAGTAATAGCCTCAATTTGCAACATGGTAAATACAACACATGTTACATAATTAAGCAGGTGACAGCATGCTAAAGATAGACATAACACTAGGAGAGTGAAGGAGACATGCCATTTTAGATTAACAGGGTAAGCATACTAGGCACATACAAGGTGAATATGCTAATTTTTCAAGAATGAATTCAGAATAGAGCATTGGCCTAAAAGGTTTTTAAAACCTAGGAATCTAAGTCATAAATGGTCAGACAGAGTCATAGTCAAGAAATGACAATTACACACGACGAACAGACAAGAAAGCAATTGATGAGAAGCCTAATCATGCTCAGTATAACTAAAAGATCTCAAAGTCCAACGGTTTCATGGCTGGAAGACATACTATCTTAAAGTTAAATAGAACATGCAGACTCAGAACTTAAGCCAGTCGACTATGCATGATCATGGAACCTAAATGTATTGGAATTCAACCAGAAGCATAAGCAATACCAAAGAAAGGCGGATTGACCAAGCACCAGAACAAAGCAATAGATTTGGTTAAAACATTGCGACAACAAATATGGTTCATGTAAGTAGGTAAAAAAAATAGAGTTCATATAAAGGAATAATCAATAGAAGAAACTAGGCAAATTTTGGATAAGAGATGATTCCCTTGGAATTTTAGTGCAAGAATCCAAAATAACGCATGAGAAAAAATCACAATAAATAGCAGAACAACAAAACAAACTTAAAGATACAAAGTCATTAAGTTTAACACATAGGAGTTTAATGAATTAGGCAGGTTGTGAGACTAGGAGATTCAGAATTGTAGAATAGCTACAATGTAAGTAAAATTGCCAATGATTACGACAAAATATAGGGGACATATTGGTTCGAACAACATGGATATGCGAAGCGTTGGAAACAAGAAAAAGAGGATAGAATTGAAAAAGTCAAGACACTCACCAGTTTACAAATTCAACAAATAAAATAGAAGGGAAGGCTAAGTGTCAGAAACAACTTGAATATCACCCCCAAAGAGAACAACCAAATGACCCAAATCGTAGTGCGTCAGTGTTCAAATGAGCCTCAAATGAGCCCCGAGCAGTACTCGCACTAGGGAGGTCATTAGAGAGGGTTCTGATGGCCTTGGCTTTCAGCTGGCCAATAGCAATAGATTCAGAATAGTATCGAGTGAGTGAGAGTCTAAGAGAATAACAACGATTAAGGTCTGTTAGAGGGGATTAGGGGATGGGTTTGTATAGTAGTAAAATTGACTGAACAAACAAGGAATCATAATTAATCAGACACAAAAATAAGGAAAGAAAAGCATGCAAAATCAATTAAGAATAAATTTAGGAGAAAAATTGGGTAAACTCTAGTTCAAGAAGGAAAATACAAATTCAGAGATCTCACTGAATCGGACCCATACAGTCTGGTAATGAGTGTATATAGACAAAATATTATCTGGATTTAAATAAAAGGGAGCTTGATTCCCTCGATTCAGAACCTGGCACTTGCCAAAAATAGGTGAGTACTATGTGATACCAAAATCGTGTAAGAAACAACGAAACAGAGCATAAATGGTAAGGGAATAATAGAGTGATTCCATGTTGAGGCTGGAGTTGGACAGAATAAGGGAGGCGGCTGCTACGATTTGAGAGGAGAGGAGAAGAAAGGATTTAGGGGCGACGGTCTTAGAGAAATGGTAGGGTTTCGGGTGGGTTTGGTTAGTTTAAAGCAGAGGGGTGATTATGGGCCGTTGATATTGAGAGATCAACGGCTATGATTAGAAGAAAACAAAACGGGTCATTTTAACGGGTCTAGACCGAGTTTGGGAGAGGGGTCGTTTGGTTTGGGCTAAAGGAGGTTGGGCTAAGGATTGGAGATCTCTGCGCAAATGATTTAGGTCTGTTTGGTCAAAAATTAGCCGCAATTCGGGCTACAAATTAAATACACGAAAACTTATATAAACATACTTATAAAAAGTAATAACTTTGGATGATTAAGTCATAACAAAAAAATTTAAAGGGTAACTAATCCATATTCAAGTAATTTAAATGTAAGAAAATCAATTTTAAAGCTTTAAAAATTGTCAAAAGTATAGAAAATACTTGTATAACTCTTGTAAATTAAGTAATGATGTAAAATGATATTTTGAAAGTATATATACTATTTGAAAAAATATGAAGGCAAAACTGGGTATCAACATTTGACCCTCTTTACCCGGGAATGATAAAAGAGTTATCAGGTAAAGAAAATGATGACCAATTTTGTCTGAAGTGAGTGAGGAATGATGTATTTTGGAAAAATGGGGGCCGAACTCTGGTTCATGAGTTGCCTACATATCTCTGGTGTTACGGGAATCAGGCCATGTGTAGGTCTGGATCCAATGGCGAACGAAACTAATGGAGTTGTTATTAGAGTATTTGTATGTTTCGAAAAGGATTTTTTTTGTTAGGGTAGTGTTGTAGGTAACGGATAATTTAGGTGGACCCGTGAATGCGGATTTGAACGTTACAGATATATAAGGCAAATATTTGAACGGTTATAGAACATAGGGTGATCAATTGCTGATCATCAGCTACGTTTGAGATAGTTGTGCAGGGAAACTGGAGCGAGAATTGCTCCTGTTTGTAGAATGGTTACTTCTCGAGTTACCTGCAAAACTTAAAACAAGGTGCATGCAAATATATATGGGTTATTGAATAAATTTAAACATGATGCAAATTCTCTTTGGACCATGAAGGTTGTCGGCGGACAATGTCCTTGGACCGTGACATCCCAGCCATGAAGTATATGATAAGGGATTCACTGGCCATAGCATGGTGTCCTCAGGCCATGAAGATGGTGCCTTTAGACTATGACGCCTTTGAATAATGATATGCAATTTCGAAAGATCCTCTGGCCGTGGCATGATGTCTTCGGGCTATGAGGATGATGCCCTCAGACTATAACGCCTTCGGATAATATGGTGATTTTTCAGCCCTTGAGATGCAAAGATGCGATGATATTGATCGTTTGATAGAGGACACAATTAATGCTTAGTCATATGCGAGAATGAGGCGAGACACGGTTCAGTCTTGTATGAGATGAGGTCAGTGCTTAACCTGATGCAAAGAGCGCCGACATGTTTAGTCTCATGCAAGGAGAGTCAATCCCTAGCCTTATGCAATAATTGAGGCACTGCTTAGCCTCGTGCAAGGAATGGAGACAGTGCCTAGTCCCATGCAACGAAAGGCAGTGCTTAGCCTTATGCAATGATGAATGCAGTGTTTAGCCCTATTTAAGGAGTGGAGACCATGCTTAGTCTCATGCAAGGAAAGGAGACAGTACTTAGTCTCTAGCAAGGAAAGGCAATGTTTAGCCTTATGCAATAATGGAGGCAATGCTTAGCCTTATGCAAGGAATGGAGACAGTGTTTAGTCTTATGCAAAGAAAGGCAGTGCTTAGCCTTATGTAATGTCGAGACAGTGCTTAGTCTCATGCAAAGAATGGAGACAACGCTTAGTCTCATGCAAAGAAAGGCAGTGCTTAGCCTTATGCAAGGTGGAGACAGCGCTTAGTCTCATGTAAAAAATGGAGACAATGCTTAATATCATGCAAAGAAAGACAGTGCTTAGCCTTATGCAATATGGAGACAATGCTTAATGTCCTTTGAAGAATGGAGACAATGCTTAGTCTCATGCAAGGAGAGGTAGTGCTTGGCCTTATGCAGTGTGGAGGCAGTGCTTAGCCTCATGCAACGCGAGGGCAGTTTTTTAGCCCTATGCAAGGAGTAGAGACAATGTTAGTATTATGTAAAGGAAGGCAGTGCTTGGCCTTATGCAGTGTGGAGGCAGTGCATAGCCTCATGCAGTGTGAGGGCAGTGTTTAGCCCTATGCAAGGAGTAGAGAAAATGTTAGTATTATGTAAAGGAGGCAGTTCTTAGCCTTATGTAATGTGAGGTATGCAAGAAAAGCAATGACTAAATACGAGAGAATAAAGCATTTATTAGCTTGATGTGTTTGCATTTGGCGACCTTTCTCAGTGTGAAGATAGTGATGTTGCTGTGTGTATGTATTTGCGGATGTTCCTGTTATGTTTCATTGTGCCTGCATCCAAAGAAAAATCATGAGTTTTGCAGGGGAAGGTTGGTTCCTGCTCTCGATTCCTTGCTTCGCCTTTGCTTTTGTCTGGAGGCCCTGCTTGAATCACCTCGAGTAACGTCTAGCTGCTATAGAAACATAAATTTCGAAAAATATGCATTTGATAAAAATTTTATAAAAATGTAGCTGCTTGAAATATGTGATAATGCACGAAAGCAAATAATTTATTGAATTGATGATTGTTACACGCTTTTGATACATTGCAACCTCCTGAACTCGAAATTTTGAGGATCCTCCTCAAAATTCTGCCGCAGTTTAAATGCGTACTTCTGGCTATACATTCCTTAGCGGTTCCAAACATGATGATATCGGGCAAACTCAAGTTCTTGCCCCAGTTTCTGACCATAGCGGGAATGAAGATTTTATTATGGTGTGACTGAACCCACAGGGCTGCCTACGTATCTCCTCTTATATGTGAATCAGGTCAAGCATAGTTCAGTTACATCAAATTGAAAGTGCAGACATAATCTTAAACATTGTATCTCTTGGTTGCGTCAGAATTGATAGGTTATGGCCAAATCTCTCAATCCATTTCTGCAAGTATTAAGTGCTCCTCCTGTTAATACTCGGTGAGCCATGTAAGTTTCCTTGCTAGTTTGGTTAGAATTTTCCCTTTGCTTCATCCTGATGTGGGAAGATCTGTTTTAGTACCAATTGCCTCGGTGTGAATTGCCTTGACCTAACCTTTTTGCTGAAAGTTCTTGCCATTCTATTCTGGTAGAGTTGACCGTAACATACTTCGTTCATTCTTTTTTCATCAGTGAGAGCTAGTTGTTCATACCGACTCTGTACCCATTCTGCGTCATTGAGCTCGGCTTCGTATATGATTCATAAGGAAGGGATTTCTACTTCTGCGGGAATAACAACTTCAGTACTGTAAACCAGTAGATAGGGAGTTGCCCCAGTGGATGTACGAACTGTGGTGCGATACCCAAGCAAAGCAAAGGGTAGCTTCTCGTGCCATTGGTTCTAATTGTCTACAATTTTCCTCAATATCTTCTTGATGTTCTTGTTGGCGGCTTCTACGACTCCATTCATTTGTGGACTGTATGCTATAGTGTTCCGATGCTTGATCTTGAATGTATCACACATAGCATTCATCAAGTCACTATTGAGATTGGTGTCGTTGTCAGTAATGATGACTCAGGTACTCCAAATCGACAAATGATGCAGTCCAGAACAAAATCTGCTACGACCTTCTTAGTTAAAACATGATAGTATCTGACTTCAACCCATTTTGTGAAGTAGTCTATATCCACAAAAATGAACTTACGTCCGTTTGAAGCAGCGGGTTCAATTGGTCCGATGAAATCCATACCCCAAGAAGAGAAGGGTCAGGGCAAACTCGTTGCACTGAGTTCATTGGGCGGCACTCGTATCATATCAGCATGTATTTGGCATTGGTGACATTTTTTATCATATTTGATACAGCCTGTTTCCATAATCATCCAGAAATATCCCTACTCTTAATATTTTCTTGGCCGGAACGAAACCATTCATGTGGGGTCTGCAAGTTCCGGCATGTATTTCTTCGAGCAATCTAGACGCCTCCTTGGCATCGATGCATCGCAACAATCCCAAGTCAAGAGTCCGTCTATAACAAATTCCTCCACTTTGAAAGATATGGTTGGCCAATCTTCGAAGCGTGCGCTTCTGAGTGTGTGTAGCGTGCTTTGGATATTCTCCCTTTTCCAAGTTTTTCTTGATGTCGTGGAACCACGGATTTCCGTCAATCTCTTCTTCAACATGGGCACAATAAGCTGGCTACTTATGAATTCTTAGTGGGATAGGATCAATGAAATTCTTGTCTGGGTGTTGTATCATGGAAGACAAAGTGGCCAATGCATCTGCAAACTCATTCCGAATCCTTGGAACATGTTTGAACTCTATCTTTGTGAACCTCTTGATCAGCTCTTGTACACAATGCAAGTATGGCAATAGTTTGGGGGTTCTTCGTAGCCCATTCTAAAGAACCTGGTGCACCAATAGGCCTAAATCTCCGGTTAACAGCAACTCCTGAACATTCATGTCAATGGCCAACCTGAGTCCCAGGATGCAAGCCTCATATTCCTCTATATTGTTGTGCACGAAAACCTGAGTTTTGCGGATAACAGATAGTGTTGACCGGTTTCTGATAATAAGACAGCTCTGGTACCCACTCATTTGAAGTTTGTTGCTCCATTACAGAACATCCTCCAACCATCGTATTCCTCGATAATATCTTCTACTACAAACGGTACCTCCTTGTGAGGAAAATATGTTTTCAATGGTTCAAATTCTCCATCTACGGGATTTTCTGCCTAGTGATTCGCCAATGCTTGCCCTTTGACTGCTTTCTGAGTTACATAGATGATGTCGAACTAACTCAGCAATATCTGCCACTTTGCTAACTTGCCCATAGGCATGCGTTTCTAAAGATGTATTTTAGCTGATCCATCCTTGATATGAGATATGCAGTGTACGCACAGAAATAATGTCTCAACTTCTAGGCTATCCATGTAAAAGAACAGCAGGTGCGTTCCAATAAAGAGTACCGGGCTTAGTAAGGCGTGAACTTCTTGCTCAGATAATAAATCGCCTGCTCCTTCCTTCCAGTTTCATCATCTTGTCCTATAACACAACCAAAGGCCCCATCCAACACAGACATATAAAGCAGCAGAGGTCTTCCTGGCTCTGGGGGACCAACACGGGCGGCTTAGATAAATACTCCTTGATTTTTTCGAAGGCTTTTTGGCATTCTTCAAGTCAGCTTGTTGCAGCATCTTTCCTCAGCATTCTGAAGATTGGCTCACATATCACTATTGATTGTGCTATAAAACAGTTGATATAATTGAGACGCCCTAGAAAACTCATCACATCTTTCATCTTTTTTAGCGGTGGCAAGTGCTGGATAACTTTGATTTTTGACGGGTCTAACTAAATACCTCAGCGATAATGATTAAACCTAACAATTTTCTAGCAGGGACTTTGAAGGCACATTTTGTAGGATTCAACTTCAAATTGTATTTTCGAAGCCAGTCAAAAAATTTCTTCAAGTCTGCTATGTGATCCGAACTCCTCTTAGATTTGATGAAAACATCATCCACGTACACCTCTATTTCCTTGTGTATCATGTTGTGGAAGATAGTCATCATGGCCCTAATGTAGGTGGCCCCAACATTCTTCAAACCAAACGACATCATTTGGTAACAATATATCCCCCACGGTGTAATAAAGGCGGTCTTTTCGGCATCCTCTTCATCCATCCAAATCTGGTGGTGTCCCGCGAAACAATCCGCAAAGTATTGGAGTTCATGCTTGGCGTAGTTGTCAATCAGTATGTGTATGTTAGGCAGCGGGAAATCATCCTTAGGACTTGCTCTGTTCAGATCTCGGTAATCGGCACATACTCTAACCTTCCCATCTTTCTTTGTAACTGGCACAATGTTCGCTAACCAGGTCGGGTATTCGACCACTCGGAGAACCTTGGCTTTGATTTTCTTTATGACTTCTACTTTTATCTTCAAACTCATATCTGGCTTGAACTTTCGGAGCTTCTGCTTTACTGTTAGTGGGTAGCTTGTGAGCTACTATGGATGTGCTCAAACCAATCATATCATCGTAAGACCAGGCAAAGATGTCCCCATACTCTTTTAGGAATCTGATATACTCTTCTTTCTCTGACGGTTATTGATGAATGCTTATACGAGTTTCCTTGACTGTTTCAGAATCTCCTAAGTTAACGACCTCAATTTCTTCCAAATTAGACTTCGGTTTGTTTTCAAAATTCTCTACTTCTTTGACGATTTCCTCAAGTATTATATCATCCTCCAGGTCTTCCCAATCACTGTACTTCTATTGTCTCATTACATGTCACAGTCCTACGTTCATCAGGATATGTAATAATTATGCTGAAAAGAATGTAGAAAAATAGTAATAAATTTGAAAAGCAGTAATGCATTGATAAAACTTTTAAAATGTCCAGAAGTACGACTCCATGACTCGAGTAATTATTTAAAAAAAAAATACTAAAAATGTGTTAAATGCTCAAAACTATTTGAAAATAATTCATGCTAATTTGCCAGGCTACCCAGGAACTCAGCTAGCCCGGGATGGTGTAGCAGTCCAGTTTTTGAGAACAACTCCCTATTCCATTGTCCGAATGGTAAGGTCTTCCTCTTCCTCAACAATTGCACTGCAGTCCATGTCTTCTTCGTCCAGAAATAGCTTCCTCATATCGGCCAAAATATCATATTCCTTCGATCCCCACATAATGTTAGCCTGATGGAATGTCTGGTGCAGAGGTGGTATGGGTTGTTCCAGCGGATAGTAAGGGGTACGCCATGACGGTGTCCAATCCTGTTGTTCTTGCCATTTATATTCATATCCGAGTCCAAAGGTCGTGCCATAGTACTATGCTTGTATGGGTTTGGTGATCCCCTGAAGCTTTTTGCCAAGACCCTTGCCTAGTTCATATCCCGTCCACAGCAATATACTTTCTATCTTCTTGCTCCACTATCGGTCCTTTTCAATCGCGTTAACCCATTCGATGCGATGATATGTTTCTCCTCCCAACTTCCTCCAATTTTCGATGATTGGAACGGTCTGATTGGTGTAGATGGGGTTGCTTCCATCTCCATGAATGATCACCTTCTAATGATACCACTTGAACTTCACAGCCTAGTGCAGAGTTGAAGCCACTGCCCCAACTGCATGTATCCATGGTCGTCCCAACAATAGATTGTAAGTAGCAGATATATCTTGCAATTGGAACTCAACATCAAACCAAGTCGGACCCATCTGTAGATCGAGGTTGATTTCTCTGATAGTGCCTCTCTGAGATCTATCGAATGACTTCACATTCATCCTTCCTATTCGTATCCCGTGCAAGCCTTTACCCAATCTCTTTAGAGTGGTTAGTGGGCATATGTTCAGACTCGAACCTCCATCTATGAAGACCCTGGCGATGAATTTGTCCTTGAATTGCACTTTGATGTGCAACGCCCTGTTGTGACTCAGTCCTTCTCGTGGTAACTCATCTTCGTGGAAAGTGATTTTTTGGCTCTCCAGTACCTGTTTGACCATGTTAGCCATCTCTCCACTAGTGATGTGGGAGGTTACATAAGCTTCACTTAACACCTTCATCAAAGCATTCTTGTGTGCGTCTGAGTTTTGCAACAGTGATAAGATGGATATCTAAGTAGGAGTCTTCTTCAGGCGATCAACGACAGAGTACTCCCTTTCTTGTATCTTCCTACAAAGATCGTCAGTGCCAGTCTCAACAATAGGCGGCTTAGGTGCAGCTTCCTTTCTCGTTCCTTCCAAATTATCAGGTGTGTAAATTCTTCCAGTTCTGGTCATACATTGCGCGGCACCTGTTCCTTCCATTTTGGCTTTTCCTTTCTTTCTTGCTTCCGCAACATAATCCACGGGACATCATCATACTTGTAAGATGGTGTGGGAGCTACCATTACAGTGAAGGGTGTAGCTACCTCAACTTCAAATGGAACCTGGGTTTGTACCACAACTAGAGTGAGGGTGATCGGAGATGTTTTAGGAGCGTCTCCCTCTCGAATGAGTCCAATGGACCATTCCTGGTCCCACTTCTCATCAGTTTTTATCACGTTCACTCCCTTACCTCTATGATCTGGGAGAGGGTTGTTGCGAACATTTGGTGCAGCTTCCTTTGCTTGTATAACCTTAGTGTTGATCAACGTCTGAATCATGTCTTTCAACGTGCAACATTCTTCAATGGTATGACCTTTCATGCCTGAATGACAAGCACATGTTTTGTTGGGGTTGATCCCTTGGGAGGCAGTTTCCACAACAACAGCACGAATAAGGGTAACATAATCGGCGGCCTTCAGTCTCTCATACAGTTGGGCTATGGGTTCATCAATTGGGGTGTATTGTCTAGGTGGTTTGCGGTCGAAATTTGAACGTGGCTTTGGGTAGTTTTGGCGGGCGGGTGGAGGTGAATGGTAATATGCAGATTGAGTATTGTAAGAATGGTAGGTGGTGGCAGGGTATTGATATTTTGGTGGTGAGGGTTGATATGTGGGTGGAGGTGTTTGGTATGTGAGGGGAGGCTTAGGGCCCTGGGCTACCATCACGGCACCCACGTCTCTCTTCTTTGAGATACCTCCTGATTGCAAGGCTTTATTCGTGGCTTGCAGCGTCTCAAAATTAGATACCATCCCACTCTTGATTCCTTCTTATATTCTTTCCTCTAATTTGATGATGTTGGAGAACTTGGGATTTTCGATGACCATCAACCTTTCGTACTACTGCAAATGTTGAGCTCTAACAAAGAGCTTGTTCATTTTTTCTTCTTTAAATGCTGGCCTTACTTTTGCGGCCTCCGATTTCCAACAAGTACATACTCGCGGAAGGTTTCTGTTAGCTTCTGCTTAAGGTTTTGAATGTAGAAAATGTCTGGCGCGTTCTCTGTATTGAACCTAGATATGTCCATGAAGTCTGATGCCATACTCACCCAATTAACCCACTTCTTTGGGTTTTGACTGATATACCAAGACAAAGCATCTCCTGTAATGCTTCGCATGAACAGTTTCATGTAGATTTGTTCATTATTACCCACTCCTACAAGCTTGTGGCAGTATGTTCTCAGATGGACCTTCGGATCACTAGTACCATCAAACATTTCGAACTTGGGAGGTTTTTAACCCTCCTGCAGTTTCACATCCGATTGAATACACAGGTCCTCATAGTTTAGACCATCAACACCTTTCTGACCTTCAACACTCTGGACTCTCCCCGTGAGCTTCTTGAGTTCCTCCGCCGTGTTTCTAATGAGCAGGTCCTTCTCAGTTGGTTCGGGTATGTATAGGGTTTGTTGTGGGGCATGGGGTAAGGATTCCATATATCTCGGATTGCTTTGATAAGTTCCTGGAACTTGGGTATAGGGGTGGTCATTTGTCGAGTTTTTTGGATCGGAAGTAGGTTGTGATACATTTTGGGAAGTGTGATAAGTGGTGGGTTGCGGGTATTGAGCTGGATAATGGTGGTGCTGTTGAGGGGTTAGCACTAGTGGTGGGTTACGGTTCTGTGGAGGTGTGGTATTAGGATAATGGTGTTGTGCGAGATGATTCAAAACTATGGGTGATGGATTTTTATTTTGTGCATTTTGTGGTGGTTTTTGGTTCTGGGTAGTCGGGTTTTGCTGGTTGATGTCGGGAATATTGAGAGTAAGGGAGAGGTTTGCCAGATTTTAGACCTACTCAAGTTCGCCCTGTAGCTCTATAATTTTCTGCTACAAATGAAAGACCAATTCATTCTGCCTCGAAGTACTTCTGCCATCTGAAGTTTCAACATTTTCTGCCACAACAGCATTGTCTTTCCGGATACCACTTAAATCGTCCATTTTCCCTTTGCCCTTGCTTTTGCTTTTTGGGTCGCTCAGGTGGGGAGGAGGTGTAGGACCTTTGGATCTACTAAGGTTTGCTGATGATGCCAGTATGCACGAACCAACCTTTGGGAACGGGACTAATCAAAAAGACAGAAAAAGTGAAAGATAACCAAGTTAGTAAGGTGAAATAAAAGAGTATTCGCAATATTTAAACACGTTTCACAAAGTCATGCAATAATTCGCGTCCTAATTTGGAGACCCCATTGTTCATGAGGTAGGCCTAAGCAACACATAGACTTGGAGAAAATTGGTGCCAACATGTGCTTCATTTCATTAATGCGAAAATGAGCCAAAACAAACTTTTACTAAATCGACAATAATGTAATAAAGTTACTAAGGGCATTTAGCCTTATTACTTCAAAATCTAATCTAAGCAAGAAAGCGATAAAGAACATCATCTCCTAATCTACTGGGTCCCTGAAGGACCTTCTCCATGCTTGGCTCTTTTGACCCCATCAATCAGATTTCCCAGATCGCGCATATCCAACAGTAAGGTTTTGCCAGATTTCGTCCTTCATTGTCGTCCATGCCTTGACAATCCGAGAGTCTCTTTCTCATCTTCCCTTCTAGCTCCATCTGTCCTTGTTCCAGGTATTCCAATTTTTCTGTTGACTTAGTGGCGATCTCCTTCCATTCCCTTATTGCCTCCGTGTTTACTTTATGTTGCTCCAGATGTTTAGCTTCAGACTCGAACACCCTTGCGTAGCCTCTTGTACTTAACCTGTGCCCCAGCCGCTTCATCTACGATCCTATCCTTTAGATTGACTCCTGGCTTGACGTCCCCTACTATGTCGTCTTCCAGCCATGACAGATAGCAGTACATATGACTGCCGTGATACCTGTCAGGCTCAATAGTTCCTTCTTCCACAATGATCGTTTGCTTCCACATGTGTTGTGCTTCGAACATTAATGGAATGACATCTCCCTTGAAATCTGCCTTGGACTGGACCATATTGGAAACCCGAGGTATGACTTGTTTTCTTCCAGCTTGTCTCATTACCCTTATATGAGTGTAAGGGTAGATACCTCGCAACCCGATCAGCACCAAGTGAGTAGTCCCCTTTGATCTAATGATAAACTCACTACCAGGAAACCATTCTAACGTCCTATGCAACTGAAACGCACCCCAAATTACAGCATTTCCAGGCTTTGAAAACCTGTCTGGAATAAATGTCGTTTTCTTTGGGTGATGGTTGGCTATGTAGTCATTAAGTGGCCTTCGCAAAAGCAATTGACGATACTCACCCCTCTGAAAGTCTTCCGGCAGCCAGACTTTAGAAATAGATTACAGCCCTCAAAGTGTCTGAATCCTTGCAGGCACTGATCTAGAGCATGGTACATCTCAGCTAAGATCATTGGGATGATAGTATAAGTTTGTCCTTCGATAATATCCATTAAGGTCTTGGCGACCATAGCTAAGCGAGTATGAATTCTTCCTCCTTTCATTGGAAAGATCAGCAACCCCAGGAAGCAGGCAATGAAAACATAAACCCCGCGATGCACCCATCCCAAAGAGGTAATGGCTAGTTCATCATGATAAAGACGATATGACTTGCTATGCCCATAACGCTTGTAAAGAAACTCAAAAGGGATGTATGATTTCTTTAGACAGAGCAGTTCGTCATTCTTCTTAAAACCCAACATTTTCAGGAAACCGCGATGAGTACAATTCTCTGCTACTAGCAATCCCGGACTATCTCATGGTAACTTGGCGAAACCTCCTATTTCTTCTAGGAAAGAGTCATTTCTATATTGCCAAACCGAAAAATAGCTCGTTTCTCATCCTAGAATAAGGTAGCGGCCTCGATCAATTCCCTATTTGGTTGAATTTTCAACAAAGATGGCAGGTCACGAAGTACTCTCCTCACATGATTCTTGTCACAAGACGCAAGGTCACTCCACCAGTCAAGTAGCAAAGGCAGTATATTCTAGACCATATCGAACCTAGGATTTTATGCTTCATTTTCTGCAAACAAACAAAGTTTAGCCCTTTCCCCCTCTAGATATGACTACTTACGCAATAATGATCAACACGTTGGCACATTTTCTCCAAGTAATACACATAATATGATAGTGTCCATTGGGATTGTGGAAATCCCGTCGGACATTGGACAAGGTTCATCTTAGCGAGTTGTTACGTTAACAATGTTTCAACCCATACTAGGATTAGCATGATGCATGTACATTTCAAAAGAGAGTAGGGTTTCTAGAAGGGTCTAGACTGGTACTCCCAAGTGAACAACTTGAGAGGGAAAGGCACAGGACCGTCGACTGCACCGCTGATCGACTAGTCTATCACAAATAAGCCTTTCCGATTTAAAAAGGGTGATTTCAGGATAGCGCAGACACTCATCAAGCGCCGCTATGTTGATAATAGGCACGAGTGGAGTATGATGCGGAGCATGATTTATGCAAAAATAATAACACATTGCCAAGTATTTGCATGATAACAGTACGTAAAACCACTATAGCAAAAGTGAACATGAAGAGAAAACAAAAGAAAGACAAAAGAGAGAAGTCAATTTAGGTTATGAAAAATGTGCGAGAACGTAATGAAGCAGGTAGGGAAATAGGGATGGGAGAGTCATAATATAGCAGTCTTAGACAAGATAGAAGAGATGGAGAGAGGCCATACATGTCATAGCAAATAAAAGAGAATAAGGGAAGGGATGTGCATATCATAGCAATTTAAAACAGATAAAGGCGAATACGGGAAGGGATGTGCATGTAATCGCAGTTTAAAACAAATACAGAAAAAGAAAGTAATCCACATAAGTCAAGTTCATTATGGTAAAAGCCTAAGTATCCTTAGTAGAATCGCCATGCTGTCGCGCCCATTTTCTCGCGAAAGCGAGTTTCATCGTTTGACAACTGTTTAAAATGGGTATTAAAAGAGAAGAGTCGCCACCTAAAGAATTTGAGATGCGTTAGGGCACCCATTTGCAAATAACTCTATTTGACAAGTCAGTGTCACCAAAGATCAAGTAAGGGCTCAAATTACCTCAAAAAGAAGGTGTTAGGCACTCTTCGAGGTCCACAACTATGGGTCCGGCCGAACTTTAAATTATTTGGATGACGTAATTAGGCTAGGTGATCAATTAAATAAAGAATTTAGAAGTCGAAGAGTCTTATTAGGACACATGAGAATAGGCACAAATTTTAAAGACTAAAAATATTCAATCACATTGATCAATTACTAAGTGTAAATAACAAATACATAAAGAAAAGGGGGGTCCTAAGTTTTTTAGCCTAAAGGATCACCCCGTGAAACATAAATAATACTTCGCAACTCCGTTGAGGTAGGGCTTGCTCATATTATTCAGGGGGACAGACTATCATCTCCTGCTACCCAATTACTATGTTAAAGTTGTTTACCTAAAGGCGTTCTAATTCAATTCTAGGTCATACCCTATGCATGCACTACCCGTCCCATACCTATTTTTCCAGGAGGATTTGGACCTCTATTTGGGTGGTTCTAGACTTCACTTAGGATGCTTAAAAATGTGAAAACTAGCACGCGTTCAAAACATATATGACTACACATAAATGCAAGAAAGGGTTCAAGTTAACCTCCACATAAATAGCAAATGCACAGGGGCATTAAGACGCATTAGAGTTGTCAAATCATATAGGCATAATTTCTAGGTGATCCTGATCTCCAGCATCACAAAAACATCATTGTTATTTCTGACTAATGAATTCACAAATTATAAGTGATAAAAAGTTCCTATAGGCATGATCTCTACATTGCTTATGCAGTGAGGCAATAAAACTGTTTGAACGCCCCGAATTAATGACGTTTGACTTCATAAACTCTTTTCCAAACGACTAATAATATCGCATGGGCAGGATTGACAATTGAACTTGATTTTATAATACTTCGTCCCTATAGGCATGTCATCTAGGAGGGGCAATTTAATGAAAGCAACATAAGTAGTCTATTGATTGATTAAGATCTTATAGTCATGATGTCTGAAGGAGCAGCATGGTAAGAGCAATAGAAGCAGCTGATTGATTAATTAATCGAAACCTTATAGACATGGTATGTAGGTGCACATTAGAAAAACATGTGTTATTTTATCCTATAGGCTTGCTATCTAGAAGCGTCTAGCAGTACATATAGAAACAAATATAGAAATTACTTGAGCCAACATGTTCTGACAATTTAAGTGAAGTGTGTGTGTGATTCCTATCGGCATGCTTTAAATTAGCGTACAACACACTAAAGTAAATAACATATACCGCATGGTGAACGAAGCAGCAAATAGAACACATAGACCCTTTTTGCATGTTTTCTACCCTTTTATGCAAGCATTAGAATATACCCGTCTCCCCTAACTTCATTAACACCCTAATTGTATATTTACAAATTATTACATGACAAAAGATAAAAAGGGAAAAAAAAGAAACAAACTTCAATATTACAGAACCAAGATGATTACAGGCCCAACAAATAGGGCAGACTTAAGAAAAGTTAACTCCAGCACTGCCAGGGCCTTCAGTAAATTCTTTCATTCGGATAGCAGGCCCATATTCAAACACTTCCCAAAAATAGGAGAGTATGCCAAGTTGTACAACCCAAAGCCACACATGGACTCATATCCAGCCCAATTGTTAATAGACCATTCATGGAAACCAACAAAACAGTTCTAAAGCTACACCTCATAGAGACGAGGTTGTATAACATTTAGCAGGATTCGTAAACATATTGGCATTTTAGAAGCAAGAGTGACAATATTGGTTAAACAAAGAACATGAAACTAGGAGTGTCAATAGGCTCAGTTTGCAACATGGTAAATACAACATAGGTTACATCATTAAGCAGGAGATAACATGCTAAAGATAGACATAACACTAGCAGAGTTAAGGAGACATGCCATTTTAGATTAACAGGATAAACACACTAGGCACATACGAGGTGAACATGCTAATTTTTCCAGAATGAATTCAGAATAGAGCATTAGCCTGAAAGGATATTAAAACCTAGGAGTCTAAGTCATGAATGGTGAGACAGAGTCGTAGTCAGGAAATAAAAATTACACACGACGAACAGGCATCGATGAGAAGCCTAATCATGCTGAGTATAACACAAAGATCTCAAAGTCCAAAGGTGTCATGGCAGGAAGATATATTATCTTAAAGTTAAATAGAACAAGCAAACTCAGAACTTAAGCCAGTCGACTACGCATGATCATGGATCCTAAATGTATTGTAATTCAACTAGAAGCGTAAGCAATACAAAAGAATGCAAGATTGACCAAGCACCAGAACAAAGCAACATGTTTGGTTAAAACATTGCGACAACAAATATGGTTCATGTAAGCAGATAAAAAAAAAGAGTTCAACATGAAGGAATTATCAATAGAAGTTCATCAAGGCAAATTATGGGTAAGAGATGATTCCCTATGAATTTCAGTACGAGAATCAAAAACAAGGCATGAGAAAAACTCATAATAAACAGCAGAACAACAAAGCTAACATAAATATACAAAGTCATTCAAGCTGAACACATAGGAGTTTAAAGAATTAGGCAGGTTGTGACACTAGGAGATTCAGAATTGCAGAATAGCTACAATGCAAGAAAAATTTCCAATGATTACAACACCAATATTTGGAGTCATATTTGTTCGAACAACATGGATATGCGAAGCACAAGAAACAAGCAAAAGAGGATAAAATTGCAAAAGTCAAGACATTCACCAGTTTGCAGATTCAACAAACAAAATAGAAGGGAAAGCTAAGTGTCAGAAACAACTCGAATATCACCAGCAAAGAGAAAAACCAAAAGACCCAGATTGTAGTGCGTCAGAGTTCACAGGAGCCTCAATGGAGCCCCGATCAGTGCTCGCACTAGGGAGGTCGTTAGAGAGGGTTCTGATGGCCTTAGCTCTCGGTCGGCCAAGAGCAATAGATTAGGAATGTATCGAGTGAGTGAAAGTATGAGAGAATAACAATGATTAAGGTTTGTTAGAGGGGATTATGGGAGGGGTTTATATAGTAGTAAAATTGAACGAACAAACAAGGAAACATAATTAATCAAACACAAAAATAAGGAAAGACAAGCATGAAAAATCAATTCAGAATAAATTTAGGAGAAAACTCGGGTAAACCCTAGTTCAAGAAGGAGAACACAAATAGTCAGAGATCTCACTGAATCGGACCCATACAACCTGGTAATTAGTGTATATAGACGAAATGTCATCTGGATTTAAAATAGGCGAGTACTATGTTATACCAAAATCGTGTAAGAAATAACGAGATAGAGCATAAATGGAAAGGGAATTATGGAGTGATTCCATGTTCAGGTCGGAGTTGGACAGAATAAGGGAGAGGACTGCTAGGGTTTGAGATGAGAGGAGAAGAGAGGATTTAGGGGTGGCGGTTTTTGGAGAAATGGAAGGGTTTCAGGTGGGTTTGGTTAGTTTAAAGTAGGGGGGTGATTGTGGACCGTTGATCTTGCGAAATCAACGACTAGGATTAGAAGAAAATTGAGGGGGTCATTTTAACAGGTCCCAATTGGGTTTGGGAGAGGGGTCGTTTGGTTTTGGCCAAAGGTAGTTGGGCAGAGGACTGGGGATCTCTAGGCCAGTGATTTGGGTCTATTTGGTTCGAAATTAGCCCCAAAATTTGTGCTACAAATTAAATACACGAAAAATGTGATTATGCACATCGTATAGGTTATTACTGCAAAATTGTGTAAAAATAGCTTTAAAATACAAATATAATTATATAAATTAAGTAAACTATTCTGAAACATATATGTGTATGAAAATAATAACTTTGGATGATTAAGTCACCACAAAATAATTTAAGGGCTAATTAATGCATATTCAAGTAATTTAAATTCAAGAAAATCTATTTTAAAGCTTTAAAAATTAATAAGATTATAGAAAAATACTTGTATAACTCTTGTAAATTAAGTAATGATAAAAATTGATATTTTGAAATTATATATATTATTTGAAAAATTATGAGGGCAAAAATTGGATATCAACAGTATTCAGGCCACTATTGCCTGAAAGATTGAGATAAGGACTTCGTACTAGCTAGTTGTGGAGATAACTCGAAAGATCGATGGTGTCTGTCAGCAGAGCTGAGAGCAGGCGACGAGGTATAAGCAGTTTTGATATATTGGAGTGTTCAGTGGTGCCCTGGCTGCGGGCAGGGGTAAGTTTGTTAGGGGTGAGTCTAGTGCAGCCTCATTTTGAGGCAATTCCAGAGAGCTCCTACCGTCCCCCAACTATTCAGGGTTCCTCCTTTGGGCCTTCAAGTCATCAGGGTCAGAGTCCAGGTCAGCAATCCACCGTACTAAGAAGTTGTTTCGAGTGTGGGGATCTTGGTCATGTGAGGAGGTTCTGCCCCAGGCTTCGGGGCAAGGATGTGCAGCAGGGTCAGAAGCCTATGATTACAGCACCAGCTGCCACACCAGCCGTCCGGCCACCCAGACGCGGAGGGCAGGTGGGCAAGGGCCATCCTAAAGGTGGAGGCTAGCCAGGTGGTGCTCCAGCCAGGTTTTATGCCTTTCCAGCCATATCAGATGTAGTAGCTTTGGATGCCATTATCATAGGTATTATTTCTATCCGCGGTAGGGAGCTTCGGTACTATTTGATCCAGGATCTACATATTCATATGTTTCATCTCTGTTTGCTCATTTCCTGGGTTTTCCTCGCGAGTCCTTGGGTACTCCTATTTATGTGTCCACCACAGT
Source organism: Nicotiana obtusifolia (assembly GCA_002018475.1). Classification (NCBI taxonomy): domain Eukaryota; kingdom Viridiplantae; phylum Streptophyta; class Magnoliopsida; order Solanales; family Solanaceae; genus Nicotiana; species Nicotiana obtusifolia. The sequence goes on from MCJB01053063.1 coordinate 106,897, forward strand.
GGGTGATTCTGTTGTTGTGGACCGGGTCCGTCGGTCCTGTATCATGACTTTTTGTGGTTATGAGACTAGAGCGGATCTTTTGTTGCTTGATATAACCAACTTTGAGGTCTTCCTGGGCATGGATTGGTTGTCCCCATATCACACCATACTTGACTTCCATGCCAAAATGGTTACCTTGGCGATGCTAGAGCTTCATAAATTGGAGTGGAAGGGTTTGTATTTCTGCGCATCTAGCCAGGTTATCTCTTTTCCTAAGGCTCGACACATGGTCGAGAAGGGTTGTTTGGCTTATCTAGCATATGTTCAGGATACTACTACAGAAACTACGGTGATTAATTTAGTGCCCGTGGTCCGGGAGTTATCCGATGTATTTCCTTCTAATCTTTCAGGCATGCCAGCAAATCGTGATATCAATTTCTATATTGATTTGTCTCCAGGTACCCAGCCTATCTCTATTCCATCGTATCGCATGGCTCAGAAAGAGTTGAAGGATTTGAAAGAACAGCTTGAGAAGTTGCTAGCAAAGGGGTTCGTCAGACCGAGTGTGTCGCCTTGGGTTGCATGGTGTTATTCGTGAAGAAAAAGGATGGAACTATGCGGACGTGCATTGATTACCGCTAGTTGAACAAAGTTACCATTAAGAACAAGTACCCGTTGCCGCATATTGATGATTTGTTTGACTAGTTGCAGGGTGCCAGGCTGTTCTCTAAGATTGACTTGAGATCGGGGTACCATCAGCTGAAGACTCGTGATTCTGATGTTCTGAAGATGACTCTCCGCACTAGATATGGTCACTATGAGTTTCTATTGATGTCTTTCGGTTTAACTAATGCCCCAATGGCGTTCATGGATTTGATGAACCGGGTGTTTAGGCCATATACTGACTCATTCGTCATTGTCTTAATTGATGACATTTTGATATATTCGCGTAGCATGGAGGAGCATAAGCAGCATTTGAGAGTGGTGCTTCAGACCTTGTGGGAACAGAAGCATATGCTAAGTTCTCCAAGTGTGAGTTTGGGTTAGACTCTGTGGCATTCTTGGAGCATGTTGTTTCAGGCGAGGGTATTAAGGTAGATCCCAAGAAGATCGAGGTAGTACAGAGTTGGCCTCGTCCTTCCACAATGACCGAGATCAGGAGCTTCTTGGGGTTAGCAGGTTATTATTGTCCGTTCATGGAGGGCTTCTCAACTATTGTAGCACCTTTAACTAGATTGACCCAAAAGGGTGCTCTGTTTCGGTGGTCCGATGATTGTGAGGCGAGGTTTCAGAAACCCAAGACCTCATTGACTTCAGCACCTATTTTAGTGTGGCCTTTCGGTTCAGGAATGTATACTGTGCACTATGACGCTTCACACATTGGTTTGGGATGTGTATAGATGCAGTAGGGGCGAAATTTTTTTTTTTTGGTAAATATGATTTTTATTAATTAGAAATTAGCAAAATATACAGAAACGGAGGGGGACATGAACCTTACCTCCCCAAAAAAGTACATGTACCTAGTTGTTGTAAAGCATTCACTAAAGGTACCTAGGAAGTGATAAGTGGTTAGATGATGTATGATCCTCCACACTTGGTGATCAAAAGCATCTGAGTGTGTAGGGCATGTCAGACCTAAGTTAATGTAATGATAGGTAGTCATATGTACAAAAATAATGGGAAGTAAGTCTAGGTCGACTGTACAAAATACATATGTTTCTAATCCTACTGAATGAGTGAGAGGTAGTTTTCTTGTGCCATTGAAGATTTTGGCAAAAACTTGTAATTCTCTGGTAAGATATTCTGCAAAAGTGAGCCATTTAGTATGGCAGTGGCATTCTCTGCTGCAAGTGGGAATCTGGTTGAAGGTGTCTTGCTGCTTGTGCAAACTGCTGCTGATTCTCTGAGTGCTATTGTTCCTTTTGTCTCTGAGTTCTGTTCTTCCTTTGTATGATTGCTGACTTGGTTCCTGTTCTTCATGCTGCTGCTGGTGGTATTTATTGTTGACTCTGCTGTTTGTGTTTCTGTTGCTGCTGTTGGGTTTGTTGTTGCTACATTTGGTTGATGCTGTTACTTCTGCTGTTTCTTTGAGGGTGCTTCTAGGTATTGTGATGTTGCTGTTTGTTGTTACTAAAGCAGGCACTTCTGGGGTTTGTGCTGATATTGTGTTGTTGTTGCCTCTACTGCTAATGTTGTCCTTGTGTTGCTTGCTGGTGCATGAGTTGCTGATTCTGAGAGCAATGAGGATGCTGAGGGTGTTGGTTGCCAGAGTGGAAGGTTTGTACTGTATGTTTGTTGCTGCATGTATAGCAAGGTGAATCCTGATGAGAGTTTATCTTGATGATTGAATATCAGTTTTGTTATTGACTCTGCTGACAGTTGGGTTGTTTGCAGTGCTGCTGCCTTTGCTAATGAAGTTACTGCTGATTTTTATGCTGATCCTTGTGCTGCAAAGCAAAGTTGGATCAATATTGATCCAAAGAGAGGTGTCAGAGGTATTATGTTTGAAAATTGTGGTGCTCCACTGAGAAGTACTGTTGGTACAGGAACTTGGTGATTAATGCAATTTCATTAGACTGAGCACTGAAAGTGGTAATACCACACAACGCAATTGCGCCAATAACCTGAACCTATATGAACAGATACATCTAGTGATGTTTCTGGTGTTGCTGATGATGCCACTGATGTTTCCACTATTTTTGTTGTAGTTGTTGCAGTTATTGTTGATGTTGGTGCTATTGATGAAAAGCTATTGTATTGTTTCTATAGTTTGCTGCTGGTTAGGCCCTTGTGATCTGCTGATGCTGCCTTTGTTTGAGTGCTTCTTGCTGGAATTTTTGCTGATCTATGGCACTTATGATCACTGTTTCTGTTTCCTTTGTTTCTGTCACTCCTGTTGTTTCTTGCTTTACTGTTTGTTTGTGACAGTAGATGGTGTTGGTGTTGCTAGTGTTGCTGGCCTTGTTGTGCTGTTGGTCTGATTTGCTGTGCTTCCACTCATCAATCCTGCTAATCATCAGATAGGCTGCTAGTGTATCCTTGCTATTTGACCTCTGGTGCATGTCTGGAAAGTGTGTCTGCTGGCTTGACAATGTTAATGTGAATGTTGGCAGTGAGCAAATGGCTGCTGGTGCAAGTTTAGTGGGCTGCTGGGCTTGGTGTGCTGTATGGGCGAGTTATTGCATATGCTTCACGTCAGCTGAAGCTCCACGAGAAGAATTACCCCGTACATGACTTGGAGTTGACCGCAATGTTCATGCTCATAATATCTGGAAGCATTATCTTTATAGGGTATCCTGCGAGGTTTATACATATCATCGCAGGTTACAACATTTGTTTAAGCGGAGGGATCTCAATTTAAGGCAGCGCAGGTGGCTTGAGTTAATGAAAGATTATGATATTACCATCCTTTATTATCCGGGCAAGAAGAATATGGTTGCGGATGCCTTGAGCTTAAAGGCGCAGAGTATGGGTAGTTTAGCATTCATTTCAGCTGAGGAGAGGCCACTAGCTTTTGTCATTCAGTCCTTGGCTAACAGACTTGTGAGGTTGGATATTTCAGAACCCAGCCGAGTTCTTGCATACGTTGTCACCCAGTCTTCACTATTGAGCAGATCAAGGCTCGCCAGCACGATGATCCGCACTTGTTGGTTCTTAGAGAGACGGTACTATAGGGTGGTGCTAAGGAGGTTATTATCGGTGTAGATGGTGTTTTGCGACTCTAGGGTCATCTGTGTCCCTAATGTCGATTAATTGAGGAAGAAGATCCTAGAGGAGGCACACAGTTCTCGGTATTCTAGTCATCCAAGTGCTACAAAGATGTATCATGACCCGAGGCAGCATTATTGGTGGCAGCGGATGAAAAAGGACATAGCTGAGTATGTAGCGAGGTGCCTAAATTATCAGCAGATCAAGTGTGAGCCTCAGAGGCTAGGTGGCCTACTCTATTAGATGGTTATACTTGAGTGAAAATGGGAGTGCATTACTATGGACTTCATAGTTGGGTTGCCGTAGACCATGAGGAAATTTGGTGCAGTCTGGGTCATTGTCGACAGGTTCACCAAGTCAGCACACTTCATTCCAGTTATGACCATGTATTCTTCAGAGAGGTTGGCCCATATTTACATTCAGGAGATTGTTCGGTTGCATGGTGTACCTGTTTCCATCATATCAGATAGAGGCCCTTAGTTTACTTTGCATTTCTGGAGCGTAGTATAGAATGAGTTGGGGACCCCGGTACAGCTCAGGAAAGCCTTTCATCTATAGAACGATAGGCAGTCAGAGCGGATAGTTCAGATCTTGGAGGATATGCTCAAAGCATGTGTGATTGACTTTGGAGGGCACTGGGATCGTTTCTTGCCTTTGACCGAGTTTGCTTACAACAACAGTTATCAGTCCATCATCGAGATGCCTCCATTTGAGGCTTTATATGGTCGTCGATGTCGTTCGCCCATCGTATGGTTTGAGCTCGGCGAGGCTAAGTTATATGGTACTAATTTGGTGAAGGATGCTTTGGAAAAGGTGAAGTTGATTCAGGAGCGACTTCACAGAGCACAGTCCAGACAGAAGAGTTACGCGGATCAAAAGGCGCGTGATTTATCATTTATGGTGGGCGAGAAGGTTCTGTTGAAAGTCTCGCCGATGAAGGGGATCATGAGGTTAGGGAAGAAGGGCAAGTTTTTGAGGTGCTGAGACGAGTTGGGGAGGTTGCTTATGAGCTTGCTCTGCCTTCCATTCTATCGGGAGTTCATCCGGTCTTCCACATGCCTATGCTCCAGAGGTATCAAGCCGACAATTCGCATGTGTTATACTGCAGTACGGTTCAGCTAGATGAGAGCCTTGGTTGTGAGGAAGAGCCAGTTGCCATTGTTGACATGCAGGTTTGCCAGTTAAGGTCCAAGAAGATTTCTGCGGTAAAGGTTCTATGGAGGGGTCAACTAATCGAGGGGGCGACTTGGGAGACCGAGGAGGACATGCCAAACAGATATCCACACTTATTCGGCACTCCAGGTACGATTCTAGACTCGTTCGAGGACGAATGTTTGTTTAAGAGATGGAGAATGTAACGACGCAACCGGTCATTTGGCTTTCTACAACCTTGTTTTCTTAAATAAGACTCCCCCATATGTGCTTTTACTGTTTCATGACTTGCTGGGATAGTTATTTCGGGTTCGGAAGGGTTCGGGTTGAGATAGGAACACTTGATTCCATAAAATTGGCTTTAAAGGGTTAAGTTTGACTTGGCTCAACATTTCAAGCAAATGACCTCGGAACCGGGATTTGACGATCCCAATAGGTTCATGTGATGATTTTTGACTTGAGCGTGTGTTCGGATAGGTTTTGGATGACCCGGGAGAGTTTTAGGAGCTTACTATTGGAAGTTGGCACATAAAAGGTTTTTCAAGTTCTTTAAATTTGGTTTGAAGTAGGTTTTGATGTTATCGAGATCCGTTTGGAATTTCGAGCCTAGGAATAGCTCCGTATTGTGATTTAAGACTTGCCCGCAAATTTTGGTATTATTCGGAGTAGTTTAAGTATGATTCAGGGCGTTCGGAGTAAGTTTGAAGAATTTGAAGTTCATGAGCTGATTCCATTTGGTTTTGGGTTGTGATTCTTAGTTTTGATGTTATTTCACATGTTCCGAGGGTGTGAGCGAGTCTGTTTTATGTTTACAAACTTGTTGGTATGTTTGGACGAGGCCTCGAGGGCCTCGGGTGCTACTCGGATGATACGCTGATCGAGTTTGAACTTGAAAGAGTTGTTGGTGCACCTATTCTCGTGTGCTCGCACCAGCGAGATTTTTGGCCGCAGGTGCGAGCTCTTGGCCTCAAAAGTAGTTTTGGGTGAGTGTCAGTGGCCCACAGAGGCGGAGGAACATCTGCAGAAGCGGCCTCGCTTCTGGGATGAAATGGCCGCAGGTGCGAGAAGAGGGTGGCCAGGCCTGGACCGCAGGTGCGACTCCGCTTTCCGCAGAAGTGGGTGTCCGTCTGCAGAAGTGAAGTGAGGCAGCCTGGGCTAGGACCGCACCTACGATGGATTTTCTGTAGGTGCGGTGCCGCGGATGCGGCCCCTGATCCGCAGAAGTGGAATCGCTGGAGGTAGTGAAGTCCTTTTATGTCGGGACTTAAGCCATTTTAGCTCATTTCTTACATCCCTTAGGCGGTTTTGGAGCTCTTTGAAGAGGTGTTTTCACCTAGCACTTTGAGGTAAGTAATTTCTATATGAGATGAGTTTAATACATGTATTTTGGGTAGATTCTTAGCATATAAAGTGTAGAAAAATGTGGGTTTAGTTGAAAAGCCTAGGTTATGATAAAAATGGGATTTAACCACGAAAATGGTTATGGAATTGGGTGAAAATTATATATTTGATTTTGTGAGGTTATGGGTAACAATTTTCTTCGAACATTTATGGAATTCGGGCATGTAGCCTTGGGGGTGAATTTTAAGAATCTTCCAATTCGGGTTGAGTAATTACTCAAATTGCTAAATTATTAAATTTAGAGCGTGTCTTGATTATTTTATATAACATTTGTCTAGCTTCGGATTATTCGGCTCCAAGTTGAGTCTTTAGAGTGAATTTGTGGCCGGAAAGTGAGTTTTGAGAAGACGTAAGTCTCTTGCCTAACCTTGCAAGAGGGAATTTACCGCCTAGGTGATTTAAATTGCTATTTGATTCTAAATGTGGGGGCTACGTACGCACGAGGTGACGAGAATCCGTCCGTAGCTACTAATTATGCTTCAGTCCAGGTAGTTTAGGACCTAAATCATGAATTACATGTGATGTTTGCACCATACTTGTTAGTTTAAGCGCATAAATTATATTGAAATTTTTTAAGGATTTGTAAAGACCGAATTTCACTTACTTGAGTTTTGGCGAGTTACTTGACCGTTAATAGAGATAGTTCTTCTTTGAGTATTAGCCTTATAATAGCTTTTAAACCGAATGTTCATAAAGTAATCTCTCTTCTTGTGGAGTGCAGTATAATGATGCATCCATCGTTTGTGCCGCTCGACCCTCGACAGTGTACACATTATCCTGGATCGGACCGTACGACCTCGGCCTAAATCGTGTTTGTTAATGTTTGAAGCCTGAACATACTTGATATTATTTTCATGAAGTGGGAGAATAGAATTTATTTATTTGTTCGTAACATTTTTGGAATTAGCATGTGCCAATGGAAGACTCTTGGAATTTACTATTTGTTGAAGAATCAATTAATCACTATTGCTATTGGGTTAATACTATTGTTCATATACTCTGTCTATTTAGCATTCCTGTATTTTATAGTCAGCCCATAGTAAGTGCCGATCTCGATCCTTCGTCACTACATCTTCGAGGTTAGACTGGATACTTACTGTACATGTTGTTTATGTACTCACGCTACACTTCTGCACTAATCGTGCAGGATCTGAGGTAGGTGCATCTGCTAGTCATATCGGCGCGCACCCCCGATACCCCGAGGCTTAGTGGTGAGCTGCTCTTCTGAGTCCGTTCAGCAACACCCGGAGTCTCTCTTTTGCATAACTTTCTGCCTACTCTATTTCAGACAGTAGTTTAGTATTTTTGTATATTCTACTAGTAGCTCATACACTTGAGACATCAGGTCTAACAATATTACTAGTAGACATTTGACGGTTTTTGAGTATTTGTTTCACCATACTTGTTCTCATATTTGTTTACACTTTATTATACTAAATTTTTCATCTTTTACTTAATAAATAGAAAAATCAACTATTTTGAAATTGTTAAAGGAATAAATACATGGATAGTTCACTTTTAGCTTGCCTAGTAGCTATGTTGGGCGTCATCACGGCCTATAGGTGAAATTGGATCGTGACAATAGAGGTGTTAGAGCCAGTTATTGAATTTCGTAGCGAGGTATGTCTTCTGTCTAACCTTTGAGGGGGAATTTGGCTCGTAGTTGCTATATTTGTTATGTGCTACGTGTTTTGGGAGCTATGGACATATAAGGTGACGAGTGTCCGTGCGTATTGATGCAGGTCAACCTGATCAAGCTATGTTCATGCCATCAATGTTGGATAAGACAAGAAAAGGCATTGGTTAGCCTTGGAGAAGAGCCAAGCATTCAAGCATTCACAAATTTGGCTATGGACGAAATTAGAAGTTGAAGATGTACATTTGTGTTTATGTTGTATTATTGTGTTGCTATAGAAGACAATAATTCTTACTTGTTTGGTCCTGTGTGAATATTTTTTAAACTTAGTCAATTTGCGACCTTTTTGTTAGTTGTTTGTTTCCTAGTTAGCTTAGGACTAGGCTCATTCTATATAAGCCTAAAAACCTCATTGTTCGTAGAAGTTTTGACATTATATTGAATACAAATTTCGGGCAGGCCTTTGTGCTCTCCAAAAACCTGTGTGTTTGTGAACTTTTCCAATTTTTGGTGTGATTCCAAATTGAACTTGTTCCTTTATTTGATCGAACAGTTTGCAAGACCATCATTGTCTTGAGGGTTGTTCGTATAGTATAGATACTCCATGACTTCATCAAAAAGGTAAGTATACTAGTTCCTACTTGTTGTTTTGATAGTTCATTGAGAGTCTTGCTTCTATTCTTTATTTTATCTTGTTTTTCGCGTTTTATATTGCATCAGTTGGTATCAGAGCAACTTTCATTTATATTGCATCAGCTGGTATCGAAGCAACTTTCTTTTATATTGCATCAGTTGGTATCATAGCAACTTTCTTTTAATTTCAACTAACATTAACACATTCTCTAGTCTTGTTTCTTTTGCAGGTACATGGCTACGAAAGGAGAAAAGGTTGTGACCGACATTACTTTTGTCGACCTCTTGGCCGTAGTAAGGGCGATTAACGCCTGAGTGAGAACATTGAAAGATCCTCTAGCAATTAGAAGCATGCCGGAGAAGGAACTAGTGACGGTTCCATCGTCAGACCCGAGCAGTTTGCGGAGTTAGCTCGCCAAAACGAGCCGAGGGACAGAGGTGCTCAAAATGTCAGGACCATGGGGATTCCCCGGGGTGTTATACCACCATTAATGCCAGCCCGGAGAAATGTAGCACCCGTTGGGGGTATGAGAGCCGCTTGAGAGGATGATCAACTCGAGTTCGAGGAATTTGAAGATGATGAGTTGGGGCCACAAAATTCAAGAGTAGGGCAACAGAATAGAGGCTGAGACTACATGGGAAGACGTGGTTATGATCGTGGTCCGAGAGGGAGACTTAGAGGTTTTTGTGAGAGGAACTTAGAGTATGAGTGTGATGAATATGCTGAGCATTATGAGGACTTCCAACCAATCTTACCAAACCGAAGGGGCCGAGACCATGTCCGAGATAGTGGGTTGAACAACGTCAAGGTTACTATCCCTGCCTTCAAGGGGACTAGCGATCCTGACCGATTTTTAGAATGGAAACTTCAAGTTGAGCGGATATTTTAAAATTAATGATATGATTGAGGAGAAGAAAGCTACATATGCCATTGTCACTTTCGAGTCCTATGCTTCTACTTGGTGGGAGGCTGAGAAAAGATCCAGGGTTAGACATAACTAGCCTGCACGTATAACATGGTGGAATCGAAGCAAATAATGACCCGTAAGTATCCACGGCACAAGCAAGAGCAGTTACGGAAGTTGTATGATTTGAAACAAGGGTTAAAGTCCGTGAAAGAATACTATGATGACTTTGAGAAGATTCGTCCATCACTTGACATGGAAGATGATGAAGAAGAAGAGGCTATCATCCGATTCAAGAATGGGTTGAATAATGATATCTCCAATTAGTTGAGGTTACATGTATTTGTTGCTCTTCATGATGTGTTCTTAGCTGCCATTGAAGATGAAAAGATGATTAAAGAAAGCAAAGCAGCTTGCCATAGAGGGGGTTCAGATTCCACTTCCATACGTCGAAACAAAGAGTGGATACCGAACATTGGGGGAGCAAGCCAAAGCCGAGAGCTTAAGAAACCAACTCAACTCGCCTAGTGCATCTTCCTTTCAATGTCATAAATGCAAAGGATATGGACATTTCGCTAAGGATTGTCCTACACGGAGGACTATGCTAATTCTTGATGTTGGTATTGTGTGTGAAATAGAAAGTGAAGAGGAGATTGAGGAATATAAGGGGATGGAATTGGTTGAGTGCAGCGAAGAGGAGTTGGAAGATGAGGGAGTGAATATATTCTTAGTGGTGCATAGGATCTTGAGTACTATGAGCGTAAAGGAGGAAGGAGATGTGCAGCGTGAGAACTTGTTTCATGCTAGATGTAGGGTGAAGGGAAAGGTGTGCTCGATGATATTTGATTTAGGTAGTTGCACTAATGTAGTGAGCCATATGTTAGTGACTCAACTTGACATACCTACGATGAAACATCCCAATCCCTATCGGTTGTAGTGGATAACCAAATGTGGTGAGTTGAAGTTGGTAAAGCAGGCACTTAGTAAGTTCAAAGTGGGAGCTTATCAAGATGAAATTTCGTGCGATGTAGTGCCTATGCAGGCGTGCCATTTATTGTTGGGCAGGCCTTGGCAGTTTTGATAGGTGTGTTGATTATGATGGAAAGGCCAAAACTTATATGGCCAAGCTGGAGGGAAAGAGTAATGTACTTAAGCCCTTGACACCTAAACAAGTTAGTGAGTACAAGCGCATGCCAGAACTGAAAGAGATGGCTAAAGCTAAGGGTTTTTGTCTAGTTCATAAGGGTGTTTACTTGAGTTCTAATGATGAAGTTTCTACTAACGTTCACCCCTTGCCTAGTGTTGTTGATGATGTTTTACAGGAATATGTGAACATGCCGCGAGGAGATGGTTCATTCCAAGTGTTGCAGAAGATCAATAACAACGCCTATGTTATAGACCTACCAGGTAGTGCCGCTTTGAAAGATGAAGATGGTTCGATTTTGAGGAAGAAATCTTCTCAAGAAGGAGAGAATGATGCAGGTCAACCTGATCGAGCTATGTTCATGCCATCAATGTTGGATAAGACAAGAAAAGGCGTTGGTTAGCCTTGGAGAAGAGCCAAGTGTTCAACCATTTACATATTCGGATATGGATGAAATTAGAAGTTGAAGATGTACATTTGTGTTTACGTTGTATTATTGTATTGTTATAGAAGATATTAATTCTTACTTGTTTGGTCCTGCGTGATTATTCTTGAAACTTAGCTAAATTGTGACCTTTTTGTTAGTTGTTTGTTTCCTAGTTAGCTTAGGACAAGGCACATTCTATATAATCCTAAAGACCTCATTATTTGTAGTAGTTTTGACATTATATTGAATACAAATTTAGGCCAGGCCTTTGTGGTCTCCAAAAACTTGTGTGTTTGTGAACTTGTCCAATTTTTGGTGTGATTCCAAATTGTACTCGTTCCTTTGTTTGATCGAACGGTTTGTAAGACGATCATTGTCTTGAGGGTTGTTCGTATAGTATAGGTACTCCGTGACTTCATCAAGAAGGTAAGTAGACTAGTTCCTACTTGTTGTTTTGATAGTTCATTGAGCGTCTTGCTTCTATCCTTTGTTTTATCTTATTTTCTGCGTTTTATATTGCATCACGTATGCTAGAATTCTTGATTATGTGCGGGTAGACTAAGACTCACACCATGTCTTAATTGTATTGTTTGAGTCATCTTGCCTGTTTAGATCCTTTAATTTACATTTTTGCCTCAGACTAATCTTGCATAAAGTATCAGACTTTCAATTGGTATCAGAGCAAGGTCTTACATTTTTACTCTTGCTTAACAGCAAGTGAGAAAAGATCATATCAGCACACACAGTTATCGGAGAGTTACACCAAGAAGGGACTTCTGCATTAAGGCCACCATACTTGAACGGAAAATATTATATTCACTGGAAAGTTCGAATGTAAGCTTTCATTAAATCTTATGATGTCAAAGTATGGCGAATCATCAAGAAGGGCGACTTTCTTCTCCCACAATCCAAAATAGAAAAAAAATGAAAAGGACATGTATCTATTGAAACACTTGATATTGATGATTACACAGATGAGCATATGACAATCGTGCAGATAAATTCAAAGGCAAAAAGCATACTATGCAATGCCATAAGTGGAAAAGAATTTGAGAAATTATCAAGTAGTAATACAACCAAAGAAAAGTGGGATAAGATTGAAGTTACTTATGAAGACACCAACAAAGTAATGAGACAAGGATAAACCTTCTGATCCACAATTATGAAGTATATAAAATGAAGAAAGGTGAATCTGTTGAAGACATGTTTGACCAATTTAATAAAATAGTCGGAGATCTAAAATCCTATGGAAGACTACTCAAGTGGTCAACAAGTCAGAAAAATTCTAAGGAGTTTACCTACTTTATGGGAACCAAAAGTTATTGCTTTTGAATGGGGAGATCTCGATAAATTATCATTTGATAAACTTCGTGAAGACCTAATAGCCTTTGAGCAAAACCATCTCAAAAGGCATGGATATGAGGAGAAGAAAAAGAATGTTGCCTTAAATAATGCAGAATCTGAAAGTGAAGACGAAAAAGAAGTAGGAGACAAACATCAAGAAGATATTGTATTATTCTCCAATGCTGCCTCTACCATGATGAAAAGAAGCAAGAACAATAAAAGAAGACGTAATCAAATAAATGAGTGAAAAATAAAGATAGAAAATGCTACGAATGCAGCAACTATGGTCACATCCAAGCCAACTGTTCAAAACTAAAAATAAAACTATCTAAGGGCGATCGAAAGAGAAAATCTTTCAGCGTATGGAGTGATGAAGATGTACCAGATAAAGATCATAGTGGACCTGCCAACATTTGTTTCATAGAACGAAGTGAAAAAAGTGATAAAAGAAAATCATTTTGTGCCGGGAGTGATGAATATATATCAGACAACGATCATGAGGAATCTACCAGCAATTGCTTCATGGACCTTAGTGATACAAGTGAAGTAAGACCCTACAACTATGATACATATAATGAACCTCAAAATATCATAGTACAGGCTTTAGAAGATATAAGAAAAATTCTTGATGAGCTCAAGAAGATTAAACGAGAGAGAAAGAACTGGTAGACCCAATTTGAAGAATATATAAAGTTGAAAAAAGAAAAGGAAGAGTGGGATATTCTGCTCGAAGAATATCATGTTGAAAATGGCTTACTTCAAGATGAAAATGCGGAACTTCAAAAACAGATGAATAGTTTGCACAAATCTTCCTGTCAGTATTTTGATCGACCAAAGTGGACTCATTTTTTTAATAACTCCAAGTTCACTGAGAAGGGATCTATTAGTAGACGCCCCGCTTACTTCAAGAAGAAAATGCGGAACGTAGAAAATAGATGAATAGATTGCACAAATCTTCCTGTCAGCATTTTGATCGACCAAACAAGAAGACTCATTTTCTTAATAACTCCAAGTTCACTAAAAAGGGATCTATTAGTAGACGTCTGATTCGCTCAAATTACACCTTAATAATAGTGTAAGTGATCGATGTCAAATATAGTAACCCAACAAGGTTGGGGTCGAATCCCACAGGGAATAGGCGTGAAACTATTGTCCAATTAATGTAATACTTTAGTAAGTCGTAATTCTATCAAGTACGCCTAATAAAATAAAGAAGTGTTGAATATATAAGGAAAGCGAAAATTGAAAACTAATTTGTTCAAGTGTGAATGTGAAAGATATGAATTTAAGAGACCAAGGTTGTGCCCCCTTTAATGTAGTAGAATGTTCTTGATATTAATATTGAATTCCTTTCTTGATATGCAATTCATGTTTAATTTACTACCCAATATTTTCCAATATTTGGATAATATATCCTCTCTACGATTCTCCCGAATACAAAAGAGTCAATCTTATGAACAACCAATTAAGCGCCAAGTTAAAACCTACTTATTCCTAAGGGATTTTGTTAAACAAGGTTTAAATCCTGGAGTTCTTGTTATTTATTTCTACCAAACTCTATCTCACTTTCCCTAGATAAGTTAGAGTCAATTGGCGTTCGTTAATGTTTGCAACCACTAACGATTAATTGAAGAACAAGAAATAAATAAATATCAAGATTCCTTCGGAATTGGATTCAATATCAAAATCTCAATACATTCTACCCATCTAGGGTTCAAAACCTCAGTGTTTGAGTTTAGCTACACATACTGATATTTAGAACAAGGAAGAGTAATTGATGTCATCTTACAAAAATAGAGAGTTTTTAATCACCAAAGCTTCTAAGAATTCAAAAAAACTCAAGTGTCGTAGTTTGTACTCTAAGTTCTGACAAGAATACCTTCACAAAACCCTATAAAACCTATTTATAGAGGGCCAAAACCCAAGGTGAATGTCGGTCAGCTTTGCCCTAGTTGAAATAATGCGGACCGCATTTCTGTCGCAGAAAAAAAATGTGATTCGCAAATCATCATCATCCGCCGCAAATCCCACCAGACAGTTTTGCTCTCGTCGCATCTTGGTTTGCGGTCGCACGTTGAATATGCGATCGCATTCTGCACACTGATTTTCACTCAGGACTCTGTTCATGTTTGTGATTTCACTAGGCCAATTCGTGGTTCGCATTAATGCGACCGCATTTTCGACTTGAAGATTGGCCTAAAGTTCTGTCTTCGTCTGTGATCTACTTGTAGAATATGCGACTCACATGTCTGTTCTGTGACCGCATATTTATATATGCGATGCTCTTAACCTCTTTTCTTGTCTTCAGCTAACTTTTTGAACTCTTTTCTGTTCTTCTGGGTCTTGACACTTGTTATTTTGCAAATACACTAAAATTACATAAGTATCATGAGAATTTGCAAGTAAAACAAGTTAAACTTTAAGCAAATAGTATCAAAATGTGCCGAAATTACCTGGCACATCAACCCCCCCAACTTAAACTCTTGCTTGTCCTCAAGCAACTCAAACGATACTCTCCTAATCTAGACTATACTTAACAAACATGAAGCAATACTGACCATGGACGGTGGTTGTTGTAACTATCTCAAGTATAACTCTTTAAGCTCTGTATCCCCCCCCCCCCCTTGAATCATTAGTAGGTTCAAAGATAACCAATCAATTAGTGAACTTTGAGCCTCAACAAAGTAACTAAAGACTACCTTCAGCTGAATACACTTATGCCTTACCCAAAGCTCAACTTACTGTCAACCTAGCAGTGTATGTGCCCTCATTGGAAAGAAAGTCCCACTCTCACACAATTCATCATAGCAATACAAAGGGACTAAAATGCAAGTACACTCACTCTTAGAACAAAATTTCAAGTGTCACCCCATGCCATACCATAGGCTTGCCCTTATTTTAATTCATCACCTAGTTATCAGAACACTCGGTTGGAGATCACATAAGGACTTTGTAAGCTTGTAATGTCGGTTTAAGGAAGGATAGGATATATATTTAGATAATAGTGGCTACTTGTAATGTCGGTTTAAGGAAGGATAGGATATATTTTTAGATAATAGTGGCTACTTCCTCCTTGAACACTAATTACACACTTCTTTCTTTTAACATTTTGTTTCTTTTTTACCCCATGGCCTCTATGGCATTTAGTTCCCATATTGGACCCCACTTTGCACACCTCTTTATTTGATTCTCAAGCTCCCCTTTTTTTTTTCATTACATAACTCACTTTTTATGACAACACACTTCTCTTTTTGCTTTTCTGTGTTTTTTTTTTCTTTTTGGAGCTTTCATAACTTCATATGAACCTTTTGAGGTATGGTTCCCAGTCTTATTTCACAACCTTGCCCATTTTCATGTTGACCCACACCCCCAACTTAAACTTTTAGCAATGTTCTCAATGTTCAAAGAGGAACGGGTTGAAAAGAGATCATGTTTTACGAATGGGATAAGTTTGTAATGTGGAGGCCAAGGAAAAGGCTACAAGGCTCAAAATAGGGTACTAGTGATATTCATTATGCACAGGTAAGCTGAAAAGGCTAGAAAGGTTTCATCAATAATCAATGAAAGCCTAAGATCATTTCTCGAACTCAGTGTACGTATGATAGGCGACAAAAAACCAACCAGGCATGTTCTAGATGGCAGCAGTGAACACAAGAACTATCAAAACAAGGAGCTCACACACATTGGAACACAAACTGTTCGGTTAACATAGTTTACAGCTTAAGAGTTCACATTTAGTCACTCGAGGAAGCCTCGTGTACACATACACGATTCTAAGTAGACCTAGAGTTACCAAGTGAGCCTGAAATTCACATAATTGATTTGTTACAAGGGTCTACTCAAAAAGGTTTACATACTTGATACTCAACAAACGTACCATCTTGGTCAATATACTTCATATTCATAGGCCCGGTTCTACTATTACACCCTTGAAAAAGAACCCGGCAGAAGAAAAAACAAGGGGATTTCATTGCTAACTATTTAATTATAACAGCATATATACATAAGTCATAAAGCATTACTATATAATGTACAGTTGTCAAATGTCACTAAACATGCTCACAAATAAATCAAATATACATACAAAACAAGGATATAAGGCTACCACCCCCAACTTAAACACATGCATTGTCCCCAATGCATAAAAAGGAATATAAAGTACAAAAGGCTCTCTGGTGACGCAATTGCCCGAAGAGATGTAGTAGCCTAGGTCTCCGTCGGAGCTGGAGGAGAAGTGTGGGTCTGGTCCGGAGCCGGTGGTGAAGCTGCTGAGCTGCTAGCTTCTCCCGCTGGTGGCCATCTCCTGGCATCCTTATCTGCTAATGATCGCTGAATGGCCTTCTTGATGTCGGCCAACTCTTGTTCCTCCTCTACCGTAGGCACAACAATTTCTTTTCCTTTTGGCTTAGGGGTTGCACCCTCATCGCTCAAATTACACCTTAATAATAGTGTAAGCGATCGATGTCAAATATAGTAACCCAACAAGGTTGGGTCGAATCCCAATAGGCGTGAAACTATTGTCCAATTAATGTAATACTTTACTAAGTCGTAATTCTATCAAGTACGCCAAATAAAATAAAAAAGTGTTGAATATATAAGGAAAGCGAAAATTGAAAACTAATTTGTTCATGTGTAAATGCGAAAGATATGAATTTAAGAGACCAAGGTTGTGCCCCCTTTAATGTAGTAGAATGTTCTTGATATTAATATTGAATTCCTTTCTTGATATGGAATTCATGTTTAATTTACTACCCAATATTTTCTAATATTTGGATAATATATCCTCTCTACGATTCTCCCGAATACAAAAGAGTCAATCTTATGAACAACCAATTAAGCGCCAAGTTAAAACTTACTTATTCCTAAGAGATTTTGTTGAACAAGGTTTAAATCCTGGAGTTCTTGTTATTTATTTCTACCAAACTCTATCTCACTTTCCCAAGATAAGTTAGAGTCAATTGGCGTTCGTTAATGTTTGCAACCACTAACGATTAATTGAAGAACAAGAAATAAATAAATATCAAGATTCCTTCGGAATTGGATTCAATATCAAAATCTCAACACATTCTACCAATCTAGGGTTCAAAACCTCAGTGTTTGAGTTTAGCTATACAGACTGATAATTAAAGAACAAGGAAGAGTAATTGATGTCATCTTACAAAAATAGAGAGTTTTCAATCACCAAAGCTTCTATGTATTCAAAAATACTCAAGTGTCGTAGTTTGTACTCTAAGTTCTGACAAGAATACCTTCACAAAACCCTATAAAACCTATTTATAGAGGCCCAAAACCCAAGGTGACTGTCGGTCAGCTTTGCCCTAGCTGAAATAATGCGGACCGCATTTCTGTCGCAGAACAAAAATGTGATTCGCAAATAATCATCATCCGCCACAAATCCCACCAGACAGTTTTGCTCTCGTCGCATCTTGGTTTGCGGTCGCATGTTGAATATGCGATCGCAGAATGCGATCGCATTCTGCACACTGATTTTCACTCATGACTTTGTTCATGTTTGCGATTTCACCAGGCCAATTCGCGGTTCGCATTAATGCGACCGCATTTTCGACTTGAAGATTGGCCTAAAGTTCTGTCTTCGTCTGCGATCTACTTGTAGAATATGCGACTCGCATGTCTGTTCTGCGACCGCATATTTATATATGCGATGCTCTTAACCTCTTTTCTTGTCTTGACACTTGTTATTCTGCAAATACACTAAAATTAGATAAGTATCATGAGAATTTGCAATTAAAACAAGTTAAACTTTAAGCAAATAGTATCAAAATGTGCCGAAATTACCCGGCACATCAACACCCCCAACTTAAACTCTTGCTTGTCCTCAAGCAACTCAAACGATACTCTCATAATCTAGACTCTACTTAACAAACACTGACCATGGACGGTGGTTGTTGTAAGTATCTCAAGTATAACTCTTTAAGCTCTGTACTCCCCTCCCCC